>JAECUM010005180.1:0-102983 GCA_016617855.1 Megalonaias nervosa | reverse complement strand
GTGGGATCGGGGAGAGAGGGAGATCGGAGAAGTCACAAGTTGTATAGGCAATCACGTGTCCTTTTATGGAATGTAGATCCATGTTGTTCAGACGTGTTGGGGCTAGGGCTATATTTCTGTATATAGACGGTCTCTGAAATATCGGACGTGTTTTTATTTATATTTTTATTTCTTTATTTATTGTAATTTCTAGACAATGAAATTTCTGCCGAAAATCAGCAATAGCGATGAAAAAAACTTAATTTTGTGGAAAAAACAATGAATATGTTCAAACCGTGCTTGTAATTTTGTCCGTTCTAAAGTATGTATGTATATGTACGTGTGCTAATGTAGTATGTCTAGATATGCGGCGCAGCTAGATTATAGGGTTAAGAAGCTGAGCAGGTTCTCATTTGAGAACAGAGTTGGAGAATGGGCATGAGGATAAATTTGCTAACAGATCAGGGGGTTTAACATTTCTGAGCACGATTGTGTACTCTGACTCAAACCTGAAATGTGCGAAACCTTTATAGAATCACATTAGAATTCAATTTCAAGTTAGGAATTCAGAGCCAGAGTGTTAGAGTCAGTAACAAAACGTGTCATAACCATTAGGCCAAGTTTTGTAGGGTTGGTTTGTCATTTTATGTTACTGTAATGTGTAGTTTAGTTAATATTACGGCATAAATAACGTTCGCACAATCGGCGTACTGTCCTACTTTAAGACAAATCTGCGCCAAACATATTTTAAATATAATATTATATTTATTACTTTTATTTTATTGAGCTAATCTGGAGCTATAATGAATATGTGTTTAAAGTTCAGTAGGCGATATTGTCAATATGAAATTTTTACAGTATATATGAAAAGTTAATCAAGAAAAGTCTCTAATTAATTTACCGACTTTGGCGGAGCCGCTATTCACTTTTCTGTGTCTTAATTGTGTAAAAAATTTCGCATATAAAATTATTTTGAAGGCAAGCACAAAATATAATACAAGTGGTATATGTAGACAGAAACATATATTGATCACAGTAATTGTGCAATATATTATTATGTTTTTGCTATTGGTAACCACGTTGTTTATGTGCTTAGAAAGGTCAGTTTTTTGAATCTATAGATTTTCAGCCTTCCGGCATTTGTTGAGGGTTGCACTCTGTATACATGAATAATGTTTCACGATTTTAACCGCTGCATGTAAGAGGTATAATTTACTCTAAAAACCGCAAATGTTATAAATTCAGTGACCAAGACGAGAAAACTAATTTGGGAAAGTGTGTACCTCTATGCCTTCCTGTCAATTTGACTTATTTTTACCAGGGTTCAAACCGCTTTGCGAATATAAAAGTCAAGGACTTTTTAAGGACTTTCCAAAACACGTTTAATAACTTTAAATGGGCCTAATTCATGAGACAATATACCTTTTTCTTGTACTTCTAAAACAACACATTTTAGATCACTTATGAATCAGTTTTCGTTCACTCTAAAATATATTTAACTTAGAACATGTTTTTCTTTTGTTTCAATCAATGCAAATAATCGACATGATAACAACTGTTTCAAGTAGTTTCAAAGTTTTGAAAGGCCTGTATGAACCCTGGTTTATTATCAGACACAACAGGAATGGAAGATGAACATAAAGGTGATGGAGACACAACAGAGGCATATATATGTATTGTTAACAAGTTCACTCATTGTGTCACTTTTAATTATCCAGGCACACCAGAGTTAGAGTGTGTTGCGACTTGAAGGTGGGGTTGGGATAGCCCTTGTGCTTTGGATAATTACTTTGGGTTATTGTTTCGGCTAGCAAGGTGCTGAAAATAACCTTTTTAGTAGGTCAGAGAGTTCGACTGTGGGTTAATGTTTCGTCTAGCAAGTCTCTGTTACATGACCTCCTTTAGGTGGTCAGCCAAGTACGACTGTGGGTTATTGTTTCCTCTAGCAAGGCCCTGTTACATGACCTTCTATTGTAGGTCAGTAAATACGACTGTGGGCTATTGTTTCCTCTAGCAAGGCGCTGTTACATGACCTTCTATTGTAGGTCAGTAAGTACGACTGTGGGCTATTGTTTCCTCTAGCAAGGCGCTGTTACATGACCTTCTATTGTAGGTCAGTAAGTACGATTGTGGGTTATTGTTTCCTCTAGCAAGGCGCTGTTACATGACCTTCTATTGTAGGTCAGTAAGTACGACTGTGGGCTATTGTTTCCTCTAGCAAGGCGCTGTTACATGACCTTCTATTGTAGGTCAGTAAGTACGACTGTGGGCTATTGTTTCCTCTAGCAAGGCGCTGTTACATGACCGCCTATTGTAGGTCAGTAAGTACGACTGTGGGTTATTGTTTCGTCTAGCAAGGAGCTGTTACGTGTCCACCTTTAGTGGGTCAGTAAGTACGACTGTGAGTTATTGTTTCCTCTAGCAAGGAGCTGTTACGTGACCTCCTTTAGTGGGTAAGTAAGTACGACTGTGTGTTATTGTTTCCTCTAGCAAGGCGTTGTTACACGACCTCCTTAAGCTTGTCTGTAAGTACGATTGTGAGTGTTAGATTGTTTAATATATTTGCGGTGCGTGAAATGTGTGTACATTTCATAATTATAAAGATACGTGTCATCGTCCTGACGTTTTAGACGGGGTATCAATATATCCTACGTCTGTTGGGAACTTTATCTCTCAAACACCACTGGATGGACATTGACCAAATTGACTCAAAAGAAGAAGAGAAACACAACAGCAGCTAAATCGATATTTTGATTATTTTTGATCAAACTTTATACAGGAGTAAAAATGATTTGGATTTATGAACCCTGGGTCAAGGTCATGTGAGATATTGAATAAAATACGTGGGGACAATCCACGCCAAACCGCGGAAGTAATTAAATGTAAGTTTTGAAACCATCTTCAATTTGTTCTTTGTAAAGTTGATAACATCAGCCATTTTCTGTTGATTACCAGATGACAGAGATGAAGTTTTGATGAACTCATATGTGTCGTGTCCAAAAGTTATATTATGTAAAATACACAATTATGTATATGGTGTTTTCTTAAAGATATTTTATGTAGTTGAACTGAACACTATAACTGAATATCGTTTGTAATTATTGTTTCTTTTCGATATAATATTATTCTGGGTATATATTTATGTAGATATAAAAGATAAACTTGATGTGATGCAAGACAAATTTACTCTGACAAAAATGATTTATAAAAGAATCCATGTACATATTTTCTCAGTAAACAGTTTTTAATTTTTATTTTCTTTACCGATTTATTGGATCAATAATGTCTGCATAAATATGCTTCACAGACAAAATACTTTAATGAAAGACACAGTGATATGTATTTAACTCTGCTGATCAATTGTAATGAAGATGATGAACATTTTACTGTAGAAAGGCATGTATTTTGTTTTAAATCCGACAATTTCTGAGCATGTATGTGTGTCTGTTTTGGAAACTGAAGCAATTAATTTACACTATAATTTGAATGTCCCGCTGATGAATCGGGTATGCAGCATAGACCCGATGATTCATCCTGCATGTAATAAGAGACGCTTAATAGAGGCTACACTTTTCCTGGAATGTGTCCCGTGATGATGTTCCAGATAAGAGACGCTTAATAGAGGCTACACTTTTCCTGGAATGTGTCCCGTGATGATGTTCCAGATAAGAGACGCTTAATAGAGGCTACACTTTTCCTGGAATGTGTCCCGTGATGATGTTCCAGATGTAATGGTCTTCGAGTTTTTAAAAAGTGCTATTTATATATAATAAAAATGGCTTCTTATTTCAAAGATGTTACCCAATTTTTGGCTTTATCTTTGATCTGTGTCACTTTTTGGTGGAACCTTAAACTTACCCCGCATTTTATAGCCAACATAGTGCTTATGTGCCGTATATATATATATATATATATATATATATATATATATATATATATATCTATATATATATATATATATATAGAGAGAGAGAGAGAGAGAGAGAGAGAGAGAGAGAGAGAGACTTATCTACACTTTTTGAGTGTACATTTCATAATTAAAAGGCTACATGGCATAAAGCCTTACAAGTACCTATATATTGCACTTTGTTCTAATAGACGTAATATTCAGTCGGTTGGCTGAATATGTTGATTACCATAGCAGCAGGCAGGGTGAACAGACCACTTGGCTGAGACCTTATTTTACAATAATAAAGGTTCCTACAGGGGCTGAAAAATAAGGTCAATAACACTAAACCGAACCTCCTAACTTTTATTATTACCGTATAGTTTGAAAAACGAATAATAAATCGTTTGGGTTAGCTCATTTTTGTTATTTTATTTTTGACTTTTTTGTTTTTTATGTTATAATGCGTTTATGTTATAATGCGTTTATTTTGCTCGCCGGGTCACTCAATTTTTGTCGTTCACCCTGCCTGCTGCTGTAATTAACCAAAGATTTTATCTAGACCTACACGATATCTGGATCTTGGATCATGTAGATTTATTGTAATAAAACCAAACGGAACAGCTTGTGCTTGAGCAAAAAAGTTTTTAAACTTCATCATATCCATATCCCCTGAACACCAAGTATAATAAATATTTTGTAAAGTATAATTATCTACTCCATTAAATACAACCAAAATATTGCAGTTGTCTCTGATCACTTTAGGTATTTGTGTATATCTTTGTGTAACATAAATCACGTCCGTTTTTTTTTGTGTCTACCTCGAGAAAATATTCTAGCTGGATTTGTTTGTCTGTCCAACATAACGTCATCGTACACTACTAAATTATTAATAAATCCATCTAGGTCATCTACAGATGGAGCCTCATCAATATCGGTGATAAAATCAACAACATCATTACCGTCTTCATTCAGCAATTTTGCATTTTCATTAAAATCCTTGAGTACTTCGTAACAGTGTTGATCATCTACGGATGGTGCTACTAAATATAATTTACTCCATTTTAACCATCGCATTATTAAATTTAATAATAGTTGTGTTTTACCTGATCCAGATGGACCTATTATAATCATCCTTATCAAATTTGGTAATGCTGGATGATGCTTCACTGGCTCCTGTTTTCGTGTCGCCGAAAAATCAATTATATCCATATAATAAATAATATGAGTCTATATTGTGTTCGATGTAGAGCATCTACACCCACTGCTGAACTAACTACAATAACAACGAAAAATAAACGACGTGCTCTGACGGGCAAATGTGTAAAATGTGGCACGAAGAAATACAAATTTGTTAAAACAAAGACAGGTGGAGATATAGCCGCTTTATTAGGAAAATTACCAGGAACTCCGTGGGCTAAATATCCGGGGGAAAAACACTTACCAGGATATAATTATTGCGGTCCTGGAACTCGACTTGATATCCGACTTGATAATCAAGATCAACCAAGATCAGGAGAGTATCCAATAAATAAGATAGATAAAGCGTGTCATGTTCATGATGTTGCGTATAAAAGTAAAGATTTACAACAAAGGCATCTCGCAGATGTAAAATTGATTCATGCATTAAATTCTATACCAAATAAATCTGTTAGAGATAAATTAGCTACTTTTCTAGTAAAATCTGCCATGAAAGGAAAATAATGTTAGGGGCTGGTAATTAATTATATAACTATTATAATGGAATCCATTTATTATAGCCCAAGAGGATATTGGAGAGGTAGATCAGCTATTACTAAATTATCTGAAGCAGCAAAAGTCTCACGTTCTGTTGCTGCAGCTTGGTTAGCACGACAGGCAATATAGCAAATTTATCTACCACCACCTAAAAAAATTCAATATGCACATTTTGATGTCAGCGTCCCTAATGAGGTTCATCAAGCAGATATTTTATTTTTACCACACGATACTATTAAAATTGGTAAACGTCAATCACGCACATACAAATACGCATTAACTGTCGTTGACATTGCAAGTAGATATAAAGAAGCTGAACCATTATCAACAAAGACAGCGTCTGAAGTTTCATCTGCGTTTGAACGAATTTATCAGCGAGGACCTTTGCGATGGCCACAGTTATTACAAGTTGATCCGGGCAAAGAATTTCTTGGTACAGTATCATCGTTGATGAAGAAACGTAACGTTAAAATCAGACGAGGACACACTGAAATTCATCGTGATCAGGCAATTGTTGAACGATTTAATCGAACACTTGCTGAGCGGTTATTTGGATACCAATACGCAAAAGAAATATCTACTGACTTTAAGTCCAGTGAGCGATCTCGTGAATGGGTTGCGAGGTTACCAAATGTGATAGCTGCATTAAATAACGAAATTACTCGTTCAACTTCCATGAAACCTTCTAATGCGATCACAAAAAAATATATACCCCGTAGCGATGACAGACATCAACCTCAACCAGTATTAGGTAATGTAACTGTAAGATATTTATACGAACCTGGAGAACTTGAAGGTGGTAAAAAAAGAGCAACTGATCCTATCTGGAGCGTGACTACACATACAATTTCTAGTGTAGTTAGATCTACTGGTAGACCTCCAATCTACAGATTAGATTCGAGAGCCCCTCAACGTGGATTTGTGCGTGAACAATTACAGGTAATCCCTGAAGACACACAATTACCACCACATACAATTACATAACCAGAACCTCTACGTCGATTACATTCAAGACAGGTCAGCATCACATTATCACGTGTATGACCAAGATCACTATTAATTCTCTCTACGGTAAATTGTCTTGGATTATTATTCGAATATTGCCATAACATATTACAGTTACAACTTACACAATTATTATTCTGTAGTTGTTTTAGTTTTATGATAAATTCAACATCAATATCAAAATCACGTTTATTTTTTTATCACACTGCTTATAACCAGATAGTTTTTTCTTATTACGTCATTATTAACAGTTTGATCATTATTTTCTGTAAAATTCATAATAACCCTATGTAGCTGAGATATTCTTCTGACTCTAGAAACTGCGAGATAGACTAAATTCGACCATTCAATCCGATCATCTATAATCCAGATATTTGTATCAGAAATAGTTAACCCCTGTGATGAGTGAATAGTTATAGCGTATCCTAATGTCCACGGTGATTTATTCATATTCAGTGTATTCTCAACGACATTAATATCGACTAAAATAATATCATTCAAGACAAGATTCTGTATTCCACCACCAGGAATTTCAACATCAATATTCTGTCGTCGAGTATCTGTTGGGCGATAACACAAAGGTACAGGTAGATCTAAAAACTTTTCTTTATGTAACATAAATAATTTATCCTGTAGTTCATCACGAACTATCTTTCTACTTGCAACTATTAAATCAGCGGGATTCCATAAATTTAGAAAATCATTCATAGAAGTCTCTGTAATTACTCCGCGCATTATTTCACATTGTACTCTGTCTGGTTGTAGTCTAATTAATCTTTTAAATTCCTTCAGCGGTTCATCAATAGCTCTATGGTCATCAGTTATTTCTTCATAATAATCTACATTATTCTTCAGCCATTCATGTGGAGACTGTCCAATAAAAGGTGGTGGTTGACCATGATCACCGCACATTATTATAGCAGTATTCTTCGTCAGTAGCCATTCAAGAAATGTTTTTAATATTTCTAACGACACCGTGCATATCTCGTCCCATATAATATATTTAGGTATATATTTCTCACCCATTCGCTCAGAAGTCCATGTGTCTCCACACCATCTAAAGAAACTATGATATGTACATGATTTTACTCCTCGCTCTTTTATCTCTCTGGCGAGTTTATGTGTCGGTGTCAAAACAATTATATCTGAATTATTATTCATGAATAATTTAATCACACGTGTTGTTTTACCTGAACCACCGCATCCGTTAAGATAAACAGCTTTATATCTAGCCACAGGATCATATACAGATGGTGCTGATGATTTTGATATTTTATTATTATTTTTGTAATATATTTCCTTAATTTCAACGTCGGCAGATTCAGAATAACTAAGTATATTTTCTTGTTTTATTCTCCATGATCCCCATTCACCATTACCAAGTAGCGGTTTTAATAAATCTGTATATTTTTTATTTATATAAAACGAATCCGTTGCGACTCTGACAGCATCACGAGGAAATCTATTTATCATAAACAGTAGATTTATAGAAACATATACCAACATAGATGATCTTAAATGAGTAAATTGTGGTGAGTCACCATCAAGATAACTCACAATTGTACCTAGTTTGGTTCCGTCTGACAAATAAGCATTACTCCGATTTATAAATGTATTTTTTTTCTGTTGTATCAGCTATTATAAAATCGAGTTCAGCATCGTCCATAATCAATCTTGTACAGTGTCTTTTATGATCATAGGCTCCTCCTTGAGTAAATTTACCAATTATCTTTCTACCAAGATCTTTTGCAAGTTTTTCATCATGCTCCTCTCTGCATTTACGTATATTATTAGTAATTTTAATAATGTCATCTTCATTAAGATTAGGGAATTCTTTCCTGGCATCATTAATATTAAATCTATTTGGTTCTGGTAACCAAACTTGTTTCTGTGGACTATATGATATAATCGCCTCACTCACCTTCAATAATGTTAAAATTCCAACATCAAACATATATCGCAATAGTACTATTGGAACCCAACATTTTTCTGAAAAATGTCTTCCAAACCAAACATAAGTAATCGGATGGAGATTTTCTGCAAATTCGAATGATTCTACATGAGCAAATCCGGTTAAATCAAAATCTGGTAAATGTCCGTTTATCGCAACCCTGGTCATCTCGTGTGATGGATGTCCGAATCTCTTAAAGTATTTAGAACATTCTCCGTATCCAAGAAAACTTCCAGGATAACACGCTACCATATCGACGGATATAACGTCATTACACTTATATTTAGTATTCCATAATCCTCCATGTCCATATTCTACGCAGCTTTTATGAATATCTTCAAGAAATTCCGATCGTGTTGGTTTCCATAAATTTTTCTCCTGGGCGAAATAAGCCGCTACAGATGGAACCGTAAAACAATTATTTAATAATAGTCTAACTTTGATATCGTCTGAAGTATATTTCAGCGCAAGATGTTCCATTTCTACATTAAGAGATTCTGTACGGTAAATATCACCATTAGGCCGTACAAATTGATCGTAATGATCATATTCTGAACTTTGAAATAACCAAACAGATACAGGATCACTTTTACTGATATTTTTGATAAAATCAAATATATGACCATCATAAAATTTAACCGCTCTATCTCGTGGAAATATTGTTACTGCTGAGGTCCACGCGTGCGAATTATGATCAACGATTGTTATTGGAGCTCCTCTTGATTCATATTTCGATTTATATAAAATCTCTCCGGTTAACGTTTTTACTGTTATTGGGAATTTTAATTTCTTTTCTAGTTCAGCGACATCTTTGATAGACGCTCCGGTATCTTTAACTGATTCTGCCCAAGTATTTATTTTTTTACGCCTTAAATCTGTTAAACCATTACCACGTATCGCGTTTGTAAAATGTTCTGTAACTCGTTCAGCTACACAATTTATTCATGGCTCTGACAGTTTCATAGGCTTTAGATCCCCGACGTCAGGTTTATTATTCAGCGGATATATTGCATATACGACTGCAGTCACAGGGTATCCCCGTTCATAATATACCTTATCAACACCGGTTAGTATTCCGGGCTTAGATTTATTATTTAAGAGAACAATATTATTTCCTGACTGTATGTGTACTGGATCGCGCTTGTCACGAATAATCCAAATATCTTCTTCTATATTTACAATAAATTTTATTAAAATAAAATATTTTTGATCATCAAGGTGATTAATAATTACTTTTCCTCGTTCGTCATTCATCATATTAGTAACATTTCCGACTCTGAATGTTGACCATACATGAACAGCGCCATCGTCACGAAATTCCTTCTTGGCTTCACGAATACGTTCGGTTACATCCTCATTTGTTAATGCCAGATCTTGCATCAAAGTACTAAATTTATATTCTGATAATCGATCGAGATCGAATCTAGCATGGGAAGGTTCAATTGCCGATAATTCGTTCATATAATTAAGACAAGTATTTAAATTAAAATTTTAGTATATATAATGCTTGAAACAAAAAATAAATGTGCTTGGCTCAAAATTGGATATACTTCTCCTTGTAATAAATCGTGCGTGAACAAATATTGCGGATATCATGCACAAAGTTTCAAAAATGGAAGTACAGGACCAATACCGTGTATTCAGTGTGGTGTTGGAGTCAGAGGAAAAACTCCATTGTGTCTAAAATGTGGCGGAAAAAAATATAGAGAACTAAAACGATATTATGACTAAAAAAATAATACTTTGACGTCAGGTAAATCTCCTATAAAAACCGTAGAAGATTATTTGGTTAGATTTCAAAACAATGATTTAGACAAATAATATTATATATATAAATGGAGCAAAACGAATTTGTGAAACATCCTGTAATAAAAAATTATGAAGCATCCCGAGATGGTGTAATCAGACACTGTAAATCAAAAAAAAAAACAGTCGGTAGCCTTAATAAATTTGGTTATTTTAGATTCAATACTAGTGGAAATAAAAATTATCTCTCACATAAATTCATATTCGAATGTCATTTTGGATTGATCAAAGATGGACTTGTAGTTGATCACATTAATGGAGATCCCAAAAATAATCGGTTATCTAACCTGCAGGCTATTACACCTAGTCAGAATGCTGCACGTGGAAATACTGGAAAAGGTAAAAAGTTTGCAAGAAGATCTATTAAATCCATAAATACAGAAACAGGACGGGAAATGACTTTTCCATCAATATATGCGACTGCAAAACATTTTAGCATACATCCACAATCGGTACAACGTGTTGCAGATAAAATATACAAATCTGCATATTCATTCAAATATGATCAGTGGGTAATATTTGAATATATCTAACTCTGTACTCTTAATAAATAAATTGTATATAGTTCAACTCTATATTTTGCCATGGGTACCTTCACCGTCGCTGCTCTCTGTGTCACTTTCATTTTTGACAGAATCAAATAACATAATCTTTCTCAACTGCATTACACGATTATCCACGATCTTCTTTTTTTCGTATTCACGAGATAGTTCGGATCTGATATTTTCGATCGAACGTGCAAGAGGCGCAAATAGTTTTACCTGTTTGTCATTTATCATTGCCAAAGATTCTAACATAGACTGATAGATTAATTTTACAAATTTATAATTGGATGGTAATGTGTATTTATTGTCAGTTTTTCTTTGTTTTAATATTTCATAATCACATAATATTTTTTCAGGATCGAGATTATCAGATAGATTTATTCCGTTATGTTTTAATTTTTTAATAGCAGAAATAATATCATTAATGTTTTCTTGGTTCATTATATAATAATTATTTCTTTAAAATAAAAAATAATTGACATTCAAGTTTTTAACTTTTGACCTTGATGTTTAACCTAAAAATATCAAAAATAATCAGTAGCATCCTAGGCGGTTACCCGTCACTTTGCCCCCTGATAGCCTTTGTGTCTTTCATGGAGTCCTTTTTTTGCATGATGATGTCTTTCTTATGACCGTTATTGGCACTCCATGTTCTGTTTCTATTTGGCTAGCATTCTTTCTGAATGTTTCCTTGTGGGGGTTTTTCAAATGAGGTAGAGAGCTCAGGCATGCTACTGATTATTTTAGGGAGCTCTGTATTTCGAATTCAATTCAATAGGGAGCTCTGTATTTCGAATGCAAAACGCACTCACCACGTTGTTTAACGTGATGAGGGGTTGAATTCGTTGGGGCTGAGCTCCCCAACCTTATATATAAAAATGGCATCGTTCCGAATACTGTCGACACTCGTCAGCCACAGGAATCGAACCACGGTCGTCAGTATCATAGTTCAACAACTATACCACTGAGCCATTTTCCGATTCATACATATAGACGTTTTAAAATTATTATGTAGTTAACCCAACACTGAATAAGCAGACAAATTACGTACGACCAATATACTGAATAAAATCACAATTATTGTACAACTGTAGCGTATATTTACTTAATTTACAAACATTATTTATATATATACTGTATAAAATAATCGCACATTACATTTTCTGTAAGAGTTATCGTTCGTTAAGGTCAAATACATGTGTTATAGCTAAAAATAACTTTACGTACTCGTATAAACCGACGTGAATTTAAGGTTATCAGAGTTAAAAGGTGCATCAATATCCCTCTCTGTTACAAATTGATGCTTTACTAACAGCTAATCACCTACAGAGAAAGAAATGTCACTAAATAATTAACGAAAAACAAGAAGTATTTATTGTCTGTAAATCGAACGTAGTAGTAAGGGAAATAATCGTTCAATTTACTCCGCAGAGAGAGATAGCCGAGTTATCTCGCTTTATTATATATACAATTGCTTTAATCATAGAAATTGATTATTATTCATGTATTTACCAATCAGATTATTTTTTTTACCCCTGATTAAATAATCAGACGTTCTATGAGCGTGTATACAAATTAATATTAAGAGGTTCTTGTCTTAGATCCAAAATGTTTCCTGCCTGGTCGGTGAGTTTGAAATTTATTCTTGTCAGAAATGGATTGTGTACACGTAGATAAACTGGATTAATTGGCTCAGATACAATTAACCACCCGGGCGGATCTTTAGGACTAAATGTATATAGTATATACCCCTGTTGTGCCTGGTTAGATTTTGAAAGATCTACTTGATAGCTATCATCAATTACGTCACATACCAGATTGACCGCGATCGTAGATGTTATATTAACAATACCAGGTGAGATATGACGTCCGGCACCAAAGGGATTGTTATTGTGTTTTAGTATAATCGGTGGTGGGGCTATTTTTCTCCATGAATCACATATTCTTTTAAAGTGTTCTTCAATAAGATCATTTAATGATTTCTTCATTTCAGCGTTATTTAAATCTGGTATAACAAATGTTTGTAAATCTTTTTCTGTTTTTTTATAA
This sequence comes from Megalonaias nervosa, assembly GCA_016617855.1. NCBI lineage: Eukaryota > Metazoa > Mollusca > Bivalvia > Unionida > Unionidae > Megalonaias > Megalonaias nervosa. Next base: position 90,025 of record JAECUM010005180.1, on the reverse strand, counting down.
TGATCAAGAAATACTTGTTTAGATTCTGGATTTGTGTAACGATTTCCATCGAGTTTAGTCGCAGTGTTTATAATACTTCGATTGACGATGTATAAATCGAATAAGATACCATTTAAATGTTTTATTGACTCGATTATTTGCTGCTTTACACTTTCATTATAATGTTGTGATAATGAAGTAAGTAAATTTCTTAAATCATTAAACGTTTTATCGTATTCGTGTTTAAGAGTATCTAAAAAATGTTTAATAAATCTTACATCAACCGTATAGTTACTAATCTTCGTCCTGATGTCTGTGTTAACAATAAATAATGCTTTATTCAACCTGGGGATTCTTTTACCGTCAAAATCGGTAAAGTAATATCTATCTTCGTTTGGAAATCCAAATCTTGTATTATTACTCCATGGTTGTTTTCCTCGATATTCTGGATCTTTAATGAATTTTTCTTCATTCGTTTTAAATTCTTCTAGTTTTGGTTCTGAAACTCCATTATAAACCGGTGGAACTTCAGGCCATCCTAATACGGATCTAATCGAACTTTGATAAATATCTACGGAGTAATCAGGGGAATTTATTTCAATAACCGCAGATAGTGTTGGTTCATAAACAGTAATTGCTATTTTTGATTCTTTTCCTGTAATAGATTTAATTCTGCGTTGGAACTCATCATTAATCTGTTCTATTTGATAACTGCCCGTTGGAATTCCAACTACTTGCCAATCAGGAGTTCCATCAGGTTTATTTTTATTAGCGAATATTAATGAATTATTTGGCTGTAGTCCACCAAATGATTTTGATCTAATATTTGGCCAGCTATAATAAACCCGTAACTGTGCTAATGCTATTTCTTTTGCAGGAATTGATGTTGGAAAATTGACACTAAATTCCGGATTGGTCGAACTTAACGATATCATAGTGGTTTTTGACGGAGTTGTATTAGTGACTATCTGCTGAAGTAACTCCCTGTCTGTCATTATTATTTAATTCATTATTATTTAATTCATTAAAATCATTAGCGATCACCTTAAAAGCGTCATCATAGGTTTTCATCATCATCGCAAATTCAGTATCGGATATTTCACCATCACTGACACACGAAGAAATATACAAAGATAGTTTAGAACATGCCTCTGCCACTGTATGTAATTTAATCATATAATCGTGCAATTTAGCATTTGTACAAGTATCTATCTTTTTGGCTATAATACCGAGAACTCCAGCAATAGTCGTTGATGCTGAAACAATGATGGTTATAACAGTAGGTGCTGTCATCGTCAACATTGATAATAATAATCCTGTTCCAGCAATAACAGCAGAAACCGAGTAAACAACTACATCGATGACAACTATACGTCTTTTGTATTTTTTTATTTTCGTGTTATAATGGTCGATAAAATTATTTAGTTTAGTGAGACGCTCACATACTTGATTGCATCTGTAACGTTGAACGTCGATGCGAGACTGAGTTTGATCCATTATACTAACAACGTCATTTAATTAAGTTTCAGCTACGAATTCTAGGCACCACCAGTAACGTCTCGGAGGTATTTCCGTTGATATTAACGTAAAGATTTCTTTGATGTTCTTGGTTAGCATCACCAATAGAGGATTACGATATTCATTCGGTGATAATGAAGTTGCCGCAGTAATTTCCGAATCGTATATAGATAACCTGTATAACCCAGTTACTTCTGCGGTATGTTCAAGTGTGTTATTTTGTGGTGTCCATGTTGATGATCCTGATGCTACTGTATATACGATATTTTAATTTGTCCGTGTGGAATTTTAATCAGATTAGTTTTTGAACAATATTAGGTATTCCACTGACAATGTCGTTGAGTTTCGTGTTAACGACAGCTAGTTTTATTTCAACGGTTGGTTGTTCCCCAAAAAATTCTTTAATGGGTTTGTTTACATTTCTACGAAAATTTAAGAACGTTTCTACATGTTTGGAAAAAGTAGCACTAAGTGTAGTCATTTCATCACCGATTGTTTTTAACGAAGTTGAAATAGGAATGTTGCTATCGTCTACATATTTCTTCGTTGCAGCATCAAAATCATATTCCGGTGTTCTAAGATTATTAATACCATTATTATTCATGTTGAGAAATGCACGCATTATACCGCCGTTGGCCAATACGTACTTAGATTCTTGATCGTCGACGTATTTCCTTGTTGCGGCGTCTGTATCTGCGGTTGGGTTTCCAAGACCTATAATTTTATTTTGATTCATAATAATGCTACCTGTAAATGAATCACCAGCTTTCTTAATATAATCGCTGACTGACGTACCGGAATCTTGTATTTTACCCTGATCAGTAAAAGTAACTATATTATTAACAACAGCATTAGGAACTCGTATAAGTACATCTGGTAGTTGTATATTACTAGTTTTTAATCGTCCTTCCTTATCCTGAAAAACGACTACTTCATTTTGATCCACACTGGTTATGTTTAATAAATCATCAATTTCATTTCTGAGCTGATCGAGAGTTGCATATTTAGATAAATCAGCTTGCTGATGACCTTTACCACGAGAAGATCTTCCATAAATATCCACCATTATATTTACTAATGTCTGTTTAAATGTGACGTCGTAGTATATTCATGTACAACTTTGTGAGGTGGTTTTGTTGTTTTTGATATAGCATCAAGTACGTTAAGTACTTCTCGACCACATATTGGTGGATCAGTTAATGTTTGTGTAGGTAACGTTGAATACCATATTGGAGTACTTTGATAGCCGCTAATATACTTTAAGAATTCTTTTGGTGGAGCTAGTCCATATGAATCAAAATAAATAATTCCACGTGGATCAATTGCATATCCGACCCAATGCGTGCCTGGACCAGAATTTTCATCGAGATTAATAATACCTGTTTCAATGTTATTTGGTTGTTTTGGTAATTGATCACGCATGAAAACTCCTCTAAAAATTTTTATTTTTAATTTTTAGCAGCATCTAGTAAATCAAAATTGGACATAGGAGATATCAGTAAACTGTCCCTGGTAATCTTAGGCCCTTTCCGTACCATGAATGTGGAGTCCCTGGTAATCTTAGACCCCTTCCCTTTTTTTTTGATTCCTTGTCCGGTTGCTTTCTTTAATGCCATTCCAGCAGCGGTTCCAACAGCGCCTAATGCAGCTGCTTTTGCAACAGCTGGAGCTGCAGCGGCTATTAATGCTGGTATAGCAGCAAGAAGTGGAAATATACCACCCGTCTTAATGATGTCTTTAATGGCACCCGCAGAAAGATTAAGTTTTATACCTTTATTTGATTTTTTAGATTCATTGAGATACCCGAGCTGACGTTCTGTAAGAGATAATTTATTTGAACCGCTCATCTGATCTTTCTTTAGCAATATTTTTAATCCACAGTTATTTTTTGATGCTGATTATATCCTTTTAATCTGACCAGGAGTCAGACTAACACTAACGTGATTATACGACATTATAATATTCATAAACGATCTAATTACATGTTTTCTATTGGAGCATCAACGACTCTCATTCGTCCACCAGCACCTTCAAGTAACATCGATTTATCACTGAGTATGACAGCAATCGCTCTGTAATTAGGGATATCTACAATATTTCTGTTAACACGAGCTCGAAAATGTATATCAACTACTGACTGTCTGGTTAAATCTAAATGTTCGAGCGAAAAGTAATAAATTGGATATAATGTTGTAAAATCCAATTGTGATATTTGTAAACCAGTATCAATATTTTGATCACGGCCCATGAACGTCATTAATCGATGATATGCACGTGCTACATGATTTTGATCGAAATTCAGTAATATATCCTCGGATGGTTCTTGATGTCCATTTATCCTTAAAGAAACTTCAGAAACACCAAGATTGTCAAATATCATAATACTAAGATTTTGACTGTTTACTCGTGCAACATCTTGAAATGCAATAAATATATGTCGTGGTGCGGATATTCCCTGTTGAGAGGCTATTTGCCATGTAAATAGACCATTAATTGTGCTCTGAACAGCATCTGTGGTCATTGTTAACCATGATAATGCTGATTTACCACCTTGATTCATAAAAGAGAGTAGACGATCTTCTTCAAGCATTGATGGAGTCATCACTGGCATCCACAATGAAAGTTTTGTCAGAATTACTTTACCAGGATCAGTACCAGCGGGTCGCCAGATTGCATCATCGTCGGTTGCTTTTCGTACAAGTACAACTGTATGCTTAGCTCCGAAAATGACTTTTCTGACATTTCTGCAAAATCCAAATATATGTGATAGTGGAATCGCACATGAAAATGCTCTTCTTCCACCACGCAACATTGCTCGACGTGATCTAAATCCCAAGTTAAAATCTGCATCTACATTAATAATCATACTTTGTACATCCGCATCGGCGTTTCCAGCAAAATTTCTTGGTCGTCTTATTTCATATTGTTGATGCTCTGGAGAATTAGAAGTATCTTTTACAAACATCATTGACGGGCCAGCCGATCTTGAATAATCGTCGTTGTATCTTGCAAGACCAAGTATTGTCGTTGCAACGTCAACGTCTTTCTGAATTGATTCAATATTTTTACCATCAATCATGTACGTAGCACTATCAAATAACGCCATAATACCATTATTAACAAAACCGACACTAACTTCAGCTCCATATGCTACTGGTGCTGCAGGAGCTACGTTATTTAAAATTTCACCTTCTACTTCAATAAAAGCCTCAGCGGGTAAGAAATACCTACTTGTATCCTGAACTTGTAGTTCAATTCGTCCACGCTGATCTGGAATTCGAGCGTCATAAGAATAATATTGATAATCACGCATAGACTCATCTTTGAGTACTGGTGCGTCCATGTCGAATGCGGGATCAGATATGCGCTTGAACATCTTTTTTATAATTATTATCGTCTAAAACGAAGACCACTTCGGGAAGTGAGACCACTTCCTGCTATCAGACTAGCGGTTATATTTTTTTCTTTTTCTGACATTGGTACATCAGCCAACTCTGTTAGTTTTTGATTAGCAACTTGATTTATTATTTTACTGACATTTGGAGGCATTACTTCAGTGCTAGATAATTTTACTGGTTGAGGTTTTCGTCGTATTAATCGTGTTAGTCTATCTTTGATCGCTGAAAATGCTTTACCAGCGAGATTACCCATAGCACCAATACCTTTTTCACGAACAGCATCAATAGCTTTCATTCCCAGTTGCTTTGCGATCGGTATTGCTTTTGGGGCTATCCTTCTAAATAGACCCTGAACAACATCACCTAGTCCATCTCCGTAGGTTGTTTTGTATACTGGTAATCGTGAGTTTATTGCCCTGACCATGGTTGGTCCACGTTGAGCACTATGTACGATCATTTTATTATAGTAATTGTATTTAATTACGTACTTAGTCACTGTAGTAGTCATCGGCAATTTCATTAATAAGAGACTGATAAACATCAATGTCCATGATACCGCCAGTAAATAATCGTCTGCAAATATCGGCTGCTTCATTAATTATTTCTGGAGAATTATTACCAGCTCGTTTTCCTCCAATGAGAATTTCTAGTCGATCAACGTCAGAGATAACGTTATTAGGACATAGAGTAAAATCACCTCCGGTAGAGAGACCTTCTCCAGTAAATACGAAATAAGATTTTGGAATAATTTTATCAAATTCAGATTCTGAGTATCCTAATTTCTTTAATCTTCTTTTAGATTCTTTTATTGGAAGAACAAAATGACTCAAGTCTTTGATATTTACGCCAGCATTTAACTGTGATTCTATTGCTTTTTTTTATATCTGTTAACATCTTTAATTAATTCGTCAATTTCCTCCTCCCTAGTTAGATCCTGTTCACGTGGTGATGGAGATGATTGTTGTTCTTCCAGAATTTTCCGTGAGGCTGGCGACCATACTGATTCTTTTTTTTCTTGTATTCTTTTTGCTGCTCCCCTTGTCATTGGTGGTGATGATCTTAATGGTGGTGGTAATGATAATGATGGTTGTGATTCCGATGTTGTTTCAGGAGCAGCTTGTTTTGCTGCTTCTTTTTCTCGTTCTTTCTGTTCTCTTGCTGCTTCTTTTTCTCGTTCTTTCTGTTCTTTTGCTGCTTCTCTTTCTCGTTCTTTCTGTTCTTTTGCTGCTTCTTTTTCTCGTTCTTTCTGTTCTCTTGCTGCTTCTTTTTCTCGTTTTATCCTTTCTTTTGCTTCTTCTTTTTTTCGTTCTTTTGCTTCTTCTCTTTCTCGTTCTTTCCGTTCTTTTGCTTCTTCTCTTTCTCGTTCTTTCCGTTCTTTTGCTTCTTCTCTTTCTCGTTCTTTCCGTTCTTTTGCTTCTTCTTTTTCTCGTTCTTTCTGTTCTCTTGCTTCTTCTTTTTCTCGTTCTTTCCGTTCTCTTGCTTCTTTTTCTCGTTCTTTCTGTTCTCTTGCTTCTTCTTTTTCTCGTTCTTTCTGTTCTTTTGCTTCTTCTTTTTCTCGTTCTTTTTCTCGTCTTGCTGCTTCTCTTTCTCGTCTTGCTGCTTCTTTTGTTAAATTAACGTAATAATTAAAATTCCTATTATAATCTCTGTATATTTCATCATCCAATTTAATTTGCTCAACGTCAGCACGTATGCGGTATAGTACTCTTTGCCATTGTTCACGGGATTTAATGATATTTTGATGATCAGGCTTTAAGAATTTATCCCTCCGACCAAAACTCGTAGCAGCAAAATTAGCTAAATCTTCAAAGTTTTTAATCTATTAATTGTATCAGTGAAGTCCTTACTAAATTTATCAAGTAGCTCAGCATTGCTCATTGAGAGAATTTTTTGTTTTTGCGCCGTTGATATTGGTAGAGCAGTGCGATGTCAGTTGGAAGTCCACGTAAAAGTCTTTTTGTCTGTTTTGTTCTCTCCGCTATTTTTTCAGTTGCCTCAGCGGTTTTCTCTAAAACAGGAAGAAGAGGTTTAGTTGTCTCTGTAATTGGTTTAAATAATTGTTTTGTATCCTCTTCAAATTCAACATGAGATTCTTGTCGTTCTTGTAATTGTTGCTTGACAGCATCACGAACAGGTAAATATTTTCTAATTGCTTCTAGTCGTTCTCGTGCTAATCTAGCTGAATGAGGTTCGCCAATGACGACTATTATTAATAATATTTATACAGATTATTTAATTTACAGCAGCAGGCAGGGTGAACGACAAAAATTGAGTGACCCGCCGAGTAAACTAAACGCATTATAACATAAAAAACAAAAAAAATCAAAAATAAAATAACAAAAATGAGCTAACCCAAACAATTTATTATTCGTTTTTCAAACTATACGGTAATAATAAAAGTTAGGAGGTTCGGTTTAGCGTTATTGACCTTATTTTTCAGCCCTTGTAGGAACCTTTATTTTTGTAAAATAAGGTCTCGTACAAAGTGGTCTGTTCACCCTGCCTGCTGCTTGGTAGAATGGGTTTTATTGGAGGTTGCTTGACGGGATTCGACTCAACAGTTTCTAAACACTTAAATTCACAAATAAATTGTGATTTCTTTAATACTCTTTTATTGTTGCACTTCACATCACAATTTATTTATTTATTTATTTATTTATTTATTTATTTATTTATTTATTAAAATTGTTTAATTTATTAAATGGCTCTCTTGGTTTAATAGAACTTTCAGCAATATGTTTGTATACAATACATTTTCGTTTCAAGTTTATTTAAGGCAAAAAAATAGTCCCTAATATTTATTTAAAAAATTGTTTTGTCCAGCGAGAAATGGATTGAAAGAACGTTAACATTTTTTTAAAATGCATAAACAATAACGTAAATAGACGGTATTGGTTTTAATGACATCGATTGAGACCTCAAATAAATCCTAGTCAAAGAATTTACGCGTGAAAAAAAAAAAACCGTAGTGTTAAAGTGCTTAGTGAGATGGAATCGGGACCAGAAGGATCATGGTTCGATCCCTGAAGTGTGTCTGCCAAGGACTGTGGTTCGATGTGTATATGGCAAGCCACTTTACTGTAGAGGAAACTAAGATGATGTCGGTTGATTCACGGGATTCGACTCAGCAGATTCCAAACACTTAAATTCACAAATAAATTGACATTTATATATACTTTTTTATTTTTAGAATTCTCATCACAATTAAATTATAGGTTTATTTATTTATTTATTAAAATTGTTTAGTTTATTAATTGTCTCTATAGGTTCTGTGGAACATTTAGCAATATTTTATAAAATACATTTTCGTTTCAATTTTATTTAAAGCAAAAAATGATCTCTAATATTTGTTTTAGAAATTGTTCTGTCCAATGAATTAAGGTTTAAAGCGACGTCGACGACATTTGTTTTTATAAATGCAATAAAACAGAAGCTATATATTGAATTATGGTATTAATGTCATCGAAAGAGAGCGGCAGCAAATAAATCCTAGTGTAAGACTTTACTTATGTAAAAATAAATGCCGTGTAAAAGGGTTAGCAAGATGGACACGGGACCAGAAGGATGGTGCTTCAATTCTCCCTTGTGTGTATCTGACAAGGCACTTTAACGTAAATGACTCTGCAAGATATCAAATAACGTTTCAGCCTATTTAGAAAACAAACGCCTCTCAAGACCACACTCTTGTGGTCTTCGATGTGTTTAATTAATCATAAGATTTCCTATTACATTTCAAAGGGGAATAACACGATTAGTTAGGATTCGTCTTGGAATGGAGGTCTTCGCATGACTGTTCCCTAAGGCAATACATGACGTGTGTGCTATATTTATAGTACTGTTTACAATATTTAGGAATACCCAGCATCTATGATACAAGTCTGTATACACAGGAATCCCCCAACAGGTATGATACAAGTCTTTAAACATAGGAATAATCCAGCAAGAATGATGCAAGTCTGGATACATGGGAATTCCCAACAGGTATGATACAAGACTGTATGCATAGGAATCCCCAACAGCAATGATACAAGTACGTATGCATAGGAATCCTTGGCATGCATGATCAGGTTTGTATACATAGGAATAACCAGCAAGAATGATACAAGTCTGTCTACACAGGAATCTCCAGCAAATATGATACAAGTCTATATACATATCACATAGCTGGATATCGTGAAACATTGGTACGTTTTTCTGAACGTACCGCAATATGTATCGTGGTATACTACAGTTATGCTAGTGACCAAAATGGCTGCAGATGATGCTGTGAAATATTTTGTGCTGATATTACAGAACTAATTGATAAAGACTGGATGTGTTGAAACTTAAACCTACAGTTTTCTAGCTTCATTATAGACAGAGAAACTTTGATTGGGATGCCAACACCCGAGCAAGATAGTTTCCAGAAATGGCCAATAAATATAAAACACTTACCCAACAAACGAGAAAACATTTAGTGCACATGAGAATTACGTAAAGTTCGGACAGAAAACACGCGAGCTCCTGAAACTCGTAGAATGATTCGCAGTCCCACCAAGGAACACATTTGCTAATGAATAACTACACCATGACACTTTTTAATTTTTTTAATCCTAATGTTTTCAGAAAGTTGGATTTGACTCGAATATGGTTTCACAATTTTTTATTTTGGCCACTACATTGGCATGCGTGACATGTTTCAAACATGTGATTAAAGGTTCACACACACACACACACACACACACACACACACATATATATATATATATATATATATATATATATATATATAAATACTTACTATTAATAATGTTTGTTTTTATTTTAAAAAAGTTAATTTAAGACCATTTTGACACGAATAATGAAAACACGCTGTTGATATCATTAAAGTCGTAATACGATTCCAATGAAGTGTCCTCACTGATGGAAACTACCAACATACCGGTAGAGTGAAAAATTACCGTTGTACGTGTCAACGGGAACACATAACTGCATTCTTCCGGTAGGTCGGTAATATAGGGCACGTTTGATACTGAGACGAGTAATCTAGGTATGGAGATGAATAATCAAGGTATGGACGATAAATAATCAAGGAATGGAGATGAATAATCAAGACACGACGATGAATAACCAAGGTCTGGAGATGAATAACCAAGGTATGGAGATGAATAACCAAGCTATGGAGATGAATAATCAAGATAAGGGGATGAATAATCAAGCTATGGAAATGAAAAATCAAGTTATGGAGATGAATAATCAAGATAAGGCGATGAATAATCAAGGTATGGAGATGAATAATCAAGGTGTGGAGATGAATAATCAAATCATGGAGATAATGTGGAAATGAATAATCAGAATATGGGAAAGAATGGTCAAGCTATGGCGATGAATAATCAAGGAATGAAGATGAATAATTGGGTGAATAAACAAGAGAAACGAGAGAAACAGATGACTAATCAAAACGTGCAGATGAATAATAGAAAGTGGTATGAATACTCAAGAGATACGCACGACTAATTACGAGGTGGAGATGAATAATACAAAGTGGCGATGAGATATGAATACTCATGAGAAACGTATGGCTAACTACGAGGTGGAGATGAATAATGAAGAGATACGTGTGACGATTTAAGAGGTGGATATGAATAATCAAGAGAAGAAATAACATCAAATAGTGTGGTAGCAGTAGTAGTAGATGTATATGATGTTTTTATGCCAAAGAGGGTTTTAGGTCAGAAAACCCCTACCCCTTCTAAAATAAATATATTCTAACATTTTTCACCACCTCAGAGACCCCCTCTCCCTTAAAAACCACCCTCCTCCAAATTTTTATCTCAGAAAATGATGAAATAATTTGAAACCCAAAGGGGATTCTAGACCAGAACACCCACCCCCTCTAAAATAAATAAATTCTGACATTTTTTTACCACCTCAGAGACCCCTCTCCCTCAAAAAACAGGAACACCCACCCACCTTCCAAACTCATGTTAATGCAGGATATCAAAGCACACATGTTAATGCAGGATATCATATAACCTACAAAGCATAATAAAATGTCCTATTACAAAGAGCCAATTTGTAGCGTCGGATTTAATCTAACAAACAGATTTTTTAAAAGATTTAAATCAGCCTCAAGATATAGTAACATTTTGTCAAAAATATGTTAGAAAAATATTTTCACTTACCTGTTTATAAATCCTCTAGCAGAAATGGCTACGAAGAAAATTTGACTGCTTTTATAACGTTATTCTGGAAAAATATATTGGAAATAACCTTGATTTCATAACATTTTGGAGTGGGCGTTATTTTAGGAAAATCCATTGCAAATGACCTATCTTTGACCTGATTTCGGCGTTATATTCTAAAAAATCCATTGGAAATTCCTTATCTTTAACCTTTCAGAATGATCACATAATTTAGTTATTATGGAAATTTCGTGTGGGCACTATGACGGCATCAGTAGTCATTTTATGCATTTAATCTCCAGGGAAACCAAATCTGTATATTGCATTATATTATGACGCTCTGATCGATTTTTATTCGCAGCAAGACTATTGTAATGGTAAATTGTAAGGAATACAAAGTTTTCTTAGTATCTAAGACGATTCACATGATCGGATATCAAACGAATAGACTGCAATTTAATTTTCATCTTTGAAAACCAAAGCATTTTATCATTTACTCGTATACGATTTTGAAAACATTTTTCTATATATTTTCACAGAATTGGAAGTAGTATATGAATGGGGATTTGAGACATTTTTATCTGTTTCCATGGATCAAATATTTTAAGTCTTCTATCGTGAAAAAAATGATAAACAGGTAAGTGAAAACATTGATTGAGATTATTTTATTTTATACCCTACCATTACTATACTTTTCTTGATAATCTTTTTCATATCTGCTAACTCTCATTGGCAAAATATCTGTTAACATACTGTCAGTAATACGAAACTCTCGTATTAAATCGTCCATATCATATTTTATACCACGCAAATAAGATCGTATCTGATCAAATAATTTTTTATAGGTGATACTTGCTGTTTTACAAGCGTTTTTTTTAGTTGCAAGTCGAGGTTCATTTTTTTTTACACGCTGTTGCAAGAGAAACACCGACACCAGATATTATTAACAAAAACGGATTTAATGATGCTCCACTTGAAATTATACCAGAGCTAGTCATTAATAATGGCAAATATGATATTACTCGAAGTATTCTACGGTAGTATTTATAACATTCTTTTACACACCATAGGTTTTTGTGATAAAATTTATAATATTGTACTAATGCTTCAACATCTTGTTTTGGAATTTCTTCTGATATGTGATTGAAATCGATGATATGTTTTTTCATTATACATTTTTTTTTACACAAAAACAAAAGTTCTAGCACCAGCAATTGAATCAAGAAACTCACGAAATTTATCATTATTAGGATCAACTATAAAAATTCTGTATTTGTCATAAACATCTGATGAAGTATCCTTATATCGTTCATCTGTTAGTACATATTGTTTCTTTAACCAAGCGTATGAATCAAAACTATTTCCTACTTCACTCTCGTACAAATCTGTTTTATTCACCAAATTACTGTAATCGATTTCTGTTTCATCAATATATCCGAATACTAAGCTCAACTGATCTAACGTGCAATTTTTGAGAACAAGATGTTGCCTTATAATTGTATATGCGACTACGAAATTTGCTAACAATAATTTTTGAAGCTTATCTAGTTCAATTGTAAGAAGACCAACAGCAGAAGCTACTTTTAACATTACTTTTTCATATAGTTTTGTGAATATTGTTTTAATTTCGTTGTAATAATTTCGTAGTGACAATTGTCTAGAGTACTGTAATGATGGGAATGGAATATCGTCTTCTTCACTTATATCATAATAAGAATCAGACTTTACTTCCAACTTTGTTTGATCGACTACTTCAAAAAACTTTTCTCGCTCATCATCACTAAAATTACTAATTTCATCGTCTAAAGTTTTGATTATCGTTAGAGACTTGTTAACAATAATCGGATCAAATTCTGGGTCTTTTTTACGTATCATTGGCAAAATTGCGTTTGCGTACACTTTAATAATTAACTCTGCGTCTGACGTCATAGTAACGATTTTAACCAAGGTTTCTTTGTCATTGTAGTACATACCGAGATGTTTAAAAATATGTCGTTTTGAAAAACTATCATATACATTTTTGTTTCTTTTTGTTCTTATTTTCTTAGTTTCCGGTAGTTTGTCAAGACGAGTATGATTTTTGTTTATTCGTCTTTCTTCCAATGTTCTTCCACTATAAACTTGTGCTTTTATTAAGTCTGATTCTATTATCAAATCTATGTTATACCAATCAAGTTCGAGTAATATTTTTTTAAATATAATTTCAAACTTGTTTTTGTTCTTCTAGACAATCATTAGGATGACAATATCTGCTTATGATGTCAAAGTTTTCTATTGCTTTTTTCAGTTGTGGTCCTCCCATATGCATAACGCGAATAAAATTAGCAGAATTTTCTGGCAATGTTGAATTGTCTAATGATTCGATGCCAAGTTTTTCAAACCTTGTAACATTTTTGCCATGTTATTAACAGCTCCAACATCTATTTTAGGGTTAAAAATATTATCATAAAATTTTTTCGCAACGGTTATAATTGATGGTTCTGACATTATTTTATAGCATTAGATTAAATTTGATCATCGAGTGTGTATATTTGAAATGCTGTCAGTCCTGGAAACGGACGTTCAGCAGCAATAACATAAACTCGAAAATACAAGTACTTGTTAACAGTGTTTTCAGTCGGAATCGTAAAATATTGTGTTGTTGAAATGTAAGTGTCTGTTGTGCTATTCAATGTTGCCCAATTAATATCATCATTTGATCCTTCAAATCGCCACTTACAAAATCGACCAACGCTAGGATTTAATCGGCCTCGCAAATGAAATTGCCAAATAGCAACTGCAGTAGGACATTTGATTTTGATCCAAAAATTTTCAATTTCTCCGTTGGTCGTCCACTCGTGTCTATCAGATAAAGCATAATAAGGATAATTTTCAGGATAAAACGATGATGCGCTTACCTCAAATCCAACTGCTGACTTAAACAATATTGGAATATACCCAACATTATTTTTGGTTCGTTTGACACTACTAGACAGACTGTCAACATACCTTTTATTTGTCAGATCGTTAGGGTTAACTGGAACGTAAGTCGTCATTATCTTGTTGGCTTTCATGTTTATATTCCCTGACATCGGTCCACCGGATTTCTTAAAATATGGGTTAAGTTCTTCTTTTAATTGAGCATAACTAATAGCATCAGTGTTATCAGATGGTGAGGTTATTGGTAATCCATTTATGTTTGAATTTAACATGGACAGGTCACCTGTCATTGTATCACCGGCTTTGTTAAGCTTATTATCGTCAACAGACTTTAGTTGTGCATAACTTACAGCTTGTGTTTGATTTAAGTTTTCTAGCGGATATACAATCTCTAAATTTATAAAAAAATTTCCTGACATGTTGATATTACCTGTAACTGTTCCACCGATTTTATCAAGTTTGTTATCATCAACATACTTCAACTGTAAATAACTTACCGCTTGAGTTTGATTTAAGTTTGCTGGTGGATACCCGGTCTCTAAATTTATAAAAAAAATTTCCTGACATATCTAAGTTACCGCTTAAAGTTCCACCAGATTTATCTAGTTTATTATTGTCGACGGATTTTAGTTGTGCATAAGTAACAGCTTGTGTATTAACGACATTTATTGGCGGATAATCTGTTTCTAAATCTAGTACTCGTTGATTTGACATAAATAGGTTTCCTGTCATTGTGTCGCCGGATTTTTTCAGGTAACCTGATAAATCAACCTTACCGTCTGTTATTGTTGTACTTAAAGCTGATGAATCTCCAACTAATGTTCCAAATTTTGTATAATAGCTCATTATTTATTTATTGTCTGACAATTTTTTTATATAACATAAAATTGTATAACAATAATGGCAAAATCGTCGATATTAAATTTTGATACAGAGCGGTTGGTGAAACATAAACATGAAAACGAACTTCCAGATTGTCATTATCTTATTCTTGGAAGAACTGGATCTGGGAAAACAAACTTGCTTTTGAATTTACTTCTCGGAGATAATTTTAACTACGATCGCGTTTATATTTACACAATTAATCCACAACAGGATAAGTACGAGCTACTTAACAATTATAATGACAAACTTCTTGATGACCTTGAGGCTGCTGAAAATTTTTTTTTATTATCAAACAACCACAAGAACTTGTTCCAGTTAATCAACTTGATTCGTCCGAACACAAGATAATTGTTTTTGATGAAAGGACAAACGATATATAGTTTTTCACCAGACGTTCCACGAGGTTCTCTTACGCAAATTAGTCCACTTCAAGTTATTTATTATCCGTTAAATGTTGAAAATCAAATAACAGAAGTAAGTATGCAATTGACAGATCAGTCTGGACGACAACTGCATTTTAATAATGAAATTGTTACTTATTATTTACACTTACGCGAACAATAGCAAACATATTTTCTAAAAGATCTGACAATAAAATTATGCAACCTCAGATATAATGAAACAGAGAAAAAAAATTTATAGAAGAAAAATAGTCGGAGGATTTTTGGGAAATATATTTGCTAAAATTATAGAAAATGCTCCAGGAATAGCTCATAAAGTTGCACCAATTGCACTTGGCGCATCAAAAGCTTTTGCAACTGGAGCTGCATCTGCTGCTGGAACTGCTGTTGGACAAAGAATAGCTGATAAAATAAAAAGACCGACAATCAAACAAGCTATTTCAGAAATCGCACCAACAAAGAAACCCAACGCGCAATGATAACAACAACAAAATAACTTTTCACCGAAAGGAGAACAAATTATACAAAAATTAATATCTAAAGTAACAACGCCAATCACTACATGATTGGCAATAATTTTGTATAATCTAATAAATAAAAAAAAATGACTGTTAAAAATTATCTCGATTTTGCAGAAATTTATGACGAAGACGACACGGTAACAGAATTTGAATATGTTGAGCATCTCGATGAAATTTCTAACGAACCAAATAAGGCTGGCGTCAGAACATTTAATACTCGAGATGATGACGTATTTCTACTGCCTCATAAAGCAATGTTAGAAGTTCGTGGCCAGATTATGACAGTACCTGTTCCACCTGTCGCAATTGCAGTTAACGTAGAAGTAGCTCTTATAAATGATGGTTGGTGTTTATTTAAAAGTGCTAGATATCAGCTGGCCAATCAAACTGTTGAAGATATTTCAAGTCATTTACAATCTGCAAGTACAGTCTTAAATACTATTTCGTTTTCCAGTGATTACTCCAAATCAACTGCAATTAATATGATGTGGTTTAAAGATACTGGAGCTGGGGCAGCTGCACCTGGTGAGTTTTTCCTGAGGAAAACTTTTCCACATGGAGCTGCTGCTGCTGCAGATGTTGTAATTGTGAGAGGTTTTCTTATTGTTAATGCTGTCAATTTTGGTATAGCCGCACCAGCTGCAGATGCTAATGCAGATGCTACAAGAGCCTCACTTACTGCTGCTTGCAATAATTTTGGTATAGCCGCACCAGATGCAGCTGCGGACGGCGTTGCAATGGTAAATTTTGTTAATAATTTAGTTACTATAAGAAATAAACGTTATAATGAGGGTTATGTTAAGAGAAAGGCACTTGCAGCAGTATCACGTCAAATTATAATGATGCTGCCACTAAGTACAATATTTGGTTTTTGCAGGGACTATAATAAAGTATTTCGTGGAGTTAAACATACGCTTATTTTAGATCGATCAGAACAAAACGACTGCCTGTTTAGGTCAGGTGGGGATGATGTACAATTTGTTATAAACAAACTTGCGCTGTGGATGCCACGAATAACGCCGACAGTTTCAAAATCGCTCGAATTGGATGATATTCTTAAAAACCGCACAAAGAAAATTTGTTTTCAGCAGCATAAAATATATCAAACAGCAGTTCCAAATACCACAGACTACACATGGCGAGTCACAACAACGTCAACTGAACAAAAACCACGGCAAATATTTGTTGTATTTCAGCAACAAGCGCGACGTGGTAACCAACAACAAAATAATGCGATATTTGATAATGCTGATGTTAGACGAATATATGCTAGAATAAATTCAAAGCAATACCAGGAGCGAGCGATATAATGTAATTTTGCAGATGACGCTAATAAAAATATTACTCGAACTTACATGTATCTTATGGACGCATTGCAAAAATATCAGGAGGTTGGAGACGGATCTCAGATATCAGTAGAGGAATTTCGTACACTTTATCCGATATTTTATTTTGATGTTAGTAAACAAAATGAAAGAGATGTAATTTCAACTGCTAATATTGAAATTACTTGGACATTAGGAGCAGTTATATGTATATGCGTTAGTGATCAGCGACAGAACTATTACGATTGATTTTGTTGGAGGTAAAATGTCAGTACAAGTTTAATCTGTAACTTTAATATTAGATGACAAAATATATTGCAAAAGAAATATATTTGACTGATGGTCAAGTTAAAAAATTAGCAGCTGCTGAAGCAAAGAAAAGGCAAGTATCATTAAAGGTCTACCCTAACTCAGGTGTTTTAGGTTCTTTAACAAAATTAATGTTAACCAAAACACAAGAAAATAAATACGATCGCAAAAAAAATTTTGTTTTAAATTTAAGTGCTGCACAAATAACTGCAATGTCAAAACAAGGTGGTTTCTTCGGTCCGGAACTATCTGTAATGGCCAGAACGTTAATACCTAAAATTTTGCCAGTGTTAGGTACATTAGGATTAGCAGCAGCATCTGGAGCAGTATTTGGCGCAAAGAAAAAAGCAGTTGAGGGTCAGGGAATAAAGAAAATTTTTCTCTAAAGATAAATATAATTCCTAAACGAAAAACAGCAAAAAGAAAGACAACGACGAAAAAAAAGACACGACCGAGGAGAAAAGGTGGATTTATTCCAATATCTCCATTACTAGCAGAATTGGCGGGAAGTCTATTGCCAGGTCTGTTAGGACGAGGACTAATGTTGCCAGGAACAAAGAGATGAAGTCGACCGCGTTAAGTAATGTTGATATATTTGACAAACTAAAAAAAGTAGAAAATTTCAGTGGCGTTTATTCAAAGATGAACTTATGACGATTCCAGAGACTCTAGGTTCGTGTGTGATAAATATACAAGATTTCAATGACGGATCTGGCACACATTGGGTAGCTGTTTTTGATAACAATTATTTTGACTCGTTCGGAATTCCACCAAGTGACGCAATAAAAAAATATATGAGTAAAACAAAAATAATAAATTATTCGTCTCATCAAATTCAACCAGTTGGAACTTCTGCTTGTGGATACTATTGTGTAATGTTCATTAAACAGATGACTGAAAATCCAGATTTTTTAAAGTTTATTTTGTAGTTTGACAAACAACCTTCTCACGCTAATGATGAGATTGCATTGAACTTTTGCAGAGCTTGAAAAGCTCCGGGTTTAAATTTTATCTAAACTCACTAATATATAATGTCAACATATTGTCTTAAGTGTAAAACTAAAACAGGAAAAAAGATGAAAAAACAGAATAAACAAAAAATGATAGAATAATGCTGAAAAGTATTTGTGCAATCTGTGGAAAAAGAAAAAGTATGTTTTTAAAGAAATTATCGCCACTGCCAACAACAAAGTTGTCCGGAGCGGGTTATCCAGAAATTATTTTAGTAGATGATTAATAAATAAATGACATACGAGTGCGATTGTGATAGAGATTTATGTGTGGAGCAAAATAAAATTGTTACATATTGTCAGAAATGCAACAACAGAGAAATAATAGGAAAAGGTATAGATATACATAAAGTAATTGGCAAATTACCGAAACCAAAAGGCGGTTGGACCTTGCCAGGCCATAAATACACTGGACCTTATAATCCTCTTGCTAAACAACTTCACGAGAACGATAACCCGCTACCCGGACAAGAACCTTACAATCAAGTTGATGCAATAGCAATGCGCCATGATATCTGCTACAGAGATATTGAACTTCCAGACAGCGAACAAAATAAACACAGCTGCGATAAAGTAATGTTAGACGAACTTCGTGACATGAAACCTGTAAATATGCGAGAACGTGTTGACCGAAGGCTGGTCCAGGGTTTTATTGGAGCAAAATATAAACTCGGACTCGGCAAAAAGAATTATATGATGATCTTGCCTTAGAGCTACATAAACCTAAAAAAAAAAAGTTTCCGTGACGTAAAGTTGTCGCAAATGCCGTTGATGACATCTAGGCGATAGATTTAGTTGATGTCTCAAATCTTGCTCAATTTAACGTTCGCGCCGATGGCGCTCCAAAGATATACCTTTTTAATGTTGCAAATGTTTTTAGCAAATACGCGTTTAGTATACCCGTTTCGGATAAAACAGGGACATCGATAACTGATGCGCTAAAACAAATTATTGTTAACACAGAAAGAAAACCAAACAGAATCTGGACTGATCATGGAGCAGAATTTTTTGATAAAATATTTGAAAAATTTTTAGAGCAAAATAACATTTAAAAATATGTCACAGGAAATAAGGGAAAAAACGTCATCGTTGAAAGATTTAATCGCACGCTCAACGAGAAAATCCACAAGTATTTGACAGCTAAAAATACGAGTAAATATATTGACAACTTACAAAAAATTGTTGACGAGTATAATAACACGAAACACAGATCCCTAAAAATGTCGCCAAACGACGCGATTGCAAATCCAATATTAGCAAACGAAAATATGTACCGCAGACATAAATTAAATTTAAAGTTGGTGATAAAGTTAGAATTTCTTTGACGAAAAAAAAA
The DNA here is from genome assembly GCA_016617855.1 of Megalonaias nervosa. Lineage (NCBI taxonomy): Eukaryota > Metazoa > Mollusca > Bivalvia > Unionida > Unionidae > Megalonaias > Megalonaias nervosa. Next base: position 70,260 of record JAECUM010005180.1, on the reverse strand, counting down.
ACATTTGAAAAAGGATATACTCATAACTAGAGCGAAGAAGTATTTGTTGTTGATAAAGTACTTTTAACAATACCAGTTACATAGTCGTTAAAAGATTTATTAGGTGAACCTATAACTGGCAGTTGTTACGAGCAATTACTTTAGAAAACAGAACAAGATATATTTGTTATTGAAAAAGTTATTAAAAAGCGCGGCAACAGAAGTTTAGTCAAATTTCGTGGATATAGCGATAAATTTAATAGCTGGGTACCAACTAAGTCGATCGAATAATATTATTATAAATTTCTTCGTATTTTATTAATACTGATTTACATTTTACTGGTTTACATAAAGAAATTAAATGTAATTTTCTTGCATCATCAACTGGCATTGAATTAAATATTTTAATAAAAATAACATCGTATTTTATATTTCTTTGTTGTCCAGTTATTTTTACGTTTAAAAAGGGTTTTATAAGTTGCCAAAATATTTGATGCTCTGTGATAGTAAAGTTAAATTTTATTACTTTTTTAGGAACATGGTACTTAACATCATATCGTCCAGTTGTTGGTCTGCTTAAATTTTTTTTTACTAACAACAACATCATTGTCTTCATCGTTACAGTTATGCAAAATATCTTTTTCAGTATAACCAGCAAATCTATCATTAGTAATATTTTCTAATGTAAACTTTGAAACTGAAACAAAATCTCCCGAATATAGTTTACCCAGTCTCTCAGTCAAGTTCATTATTGTAATAATCTTTTATCTAAGTAATAAATAATAAGATGTTCGGAGAAATAAAATATCATCAAAGAGTTAATATATTAAATCACAAAGAATTAGCTGAGGCAATTCGAAATTGTTTGTTGGGAAACAATTTTTATTTTGTTGATGTTATGATAACATTAGGGGAATCTGACAGATTTTTATTACCAGTAACAGAAAAAAAAAAACAACTTAATACAAATAAAATAATAACATTACGATTTAATTGCGACTATGTCATGGAATTTAGTCATAATTGTCTTACTCGAAATAATCTATAAAATATCATTAGTTATCGTATTTAAAATTAAATCTGTCAAATGTCAACATTGACGTTGCTGATTTAGTTACATTATCAGCTACAAATTTTACTGCATTTGGATGAATTTTATGATATTTTGCCGCAGATGTTATTGATTTAAATTTCATTTCTTCAAAAGTTTCGAGATTTATTGAAACAACTGATCTTTTTGGATTTTTAAAATTAGAACCGTCAAAACCGGCTCCACATCTTGTGTTTTCCAAACGATTATCTGTTTTAATACCATTTTTATGATCAACAACTAAACTATTAGGTATTAGTCCGTTAAAAGTTTCAAACACAAAACGATGAGATTGATAATAAACAAAATTAGTATTTGTTCCACGTACATTAACACCAAGATATCCACTGTTCTTCAAAATTCCAACAACTTTTTTTGCACTTATTTTTCTAATATTTCCCTTATCATTTGTCTCATATAGATCAAATACTGGATGAAGTTGAAATTCATTTTGTAATGATAAATTTTCAATATTATCATCAGCAATTGCGCTATTTACTCTGTATACTCGTTGTCCTTCTGGAATATCGTCGCAAAACAAAGTATAAATAAAATCTTCTCTAAACATTTTAGTCCTTTCTGCATTATCGCCTTTTACTGAAATTAATACACCAGCTGGTGTTGATATGCCAACAGATTTTTTAGATTTTATATTAATAACAGAACTTAATGCATTTGCTACATATAAGTTGTACTTTGGGTGTACATGATAAAATTCTTGCTCTTCTTCCGTCAATCTCAGATATCTCAAAATTTCTGTCATTATATTATAAGGATTTCATATCTCTAATTAAAAAAAAATTCAATTAAATATAAAATATTACTATATATATAATGTTAAAATTGCAAGATATTGCTAAAAAGAACATTATCAAATCAGAAAAAATTGCTTCAGCATTTTCAGGTTATGATATAGTTACAAACTTGATGATCAAAATATTTTAGCAAATTTTAATTCCACAAGTTTATTTCATCTTTGCAACCAGTTATAACTCAAGAACTTGCGGCTCATAAAAGTATCAAACTTATAGTACAATATCATACGATTTTATCAAAGTTACACGCAGTTGAGGATGTACTTGATGTAATTTTTGAAACAAAAAGTTTTCACAGTGAAATTTCGGAACCATATTTAACGGCTAAATCAAGACAAATATTAACTGGAACAAACATTGCCATGGTCGCCGATGAAATACATCAAGAAATAAACAAAAAAATTAGAAGAATTTACTGCATCAGGGTTGGGTTGGAAATTTGAAATGATAAAAGAAGTTTTATTTTCACACAGCAAAATATAACGTACTTCGTGGTAGTTTGTACGTCGATCTCCCTCAAAAAATTATAAACAAAAAATGTTGTATAAATGTCAGAAACAAACAAAAAATGTTGTGATCACCCCGGCTGAATTGAAAAGTATTTCCATACAAAGACGAAATAAATTGTTTGGAATGACTTTTCCAGTAGCAATTTTCATATACCAAAGTTTGAAAAACAAAACAGTATCTCAGTAAATGTTTTCGGGCTAGATGAGCGAGAAAATGTTTACCCGAGATATATCTCAGAAAATGCTACAGAAGATACAATAAATTTATTATTTTATCAGGGACATTATTGTTGGATCAAAAACTTTAACGGCCTAGTTATCAGACAGTATAGTAAAAATGAAAATAAAAAATATTTCTGTCATAGATGTTTACAAGGTTTTTCTGGCGATGGAATACTGCAGGAGCGTCTCAAATACTGTGTCAACGTTCAAAGAATGCCTATGCCGAGCGAAAAAGAAATAAATATTAAAATTAAAAATTATGATCAGGGTTGGGTTGGAAATTTGAAATGATAAAAGAAGTTTTATTTTCACACAGCAAAATATAACGTACTTCGTGGTAGTTTGTACGTCGATCTCCCTCAAAAAATTATAAACAAAAAATGTTGTATAAATGTCAGAAACAATGATGACACATGTTTTCAATGGTCAATTTTATCTGCAAGACATTCTCAGTGTGATCACCCCGGCTGAATTGAAAAGTATTTGCCATACAAAGACGAAATAAATTGTTTGGAATAACTTTTCCAGTAGCAGAAAATCATATACCAAAGTTTGAAAAACAAAACAGTATCTCAGTAAATGTTTTCGGGCTAGATGAGCGAGAAAATGTTTACCCGAGATATATCTCAGAAAATGCTACAGAAGATACAATAAATTTATTATTTTATCAGGGACATTATTGTTGGATCAAAAACTTTAACGGCCTAGTTATCAGACAGTATAGTAAAAATGAAAATAAAAAATATTTCTGTCATAGATGTTTACAAGGTTTTTCTGGCGATGGAATACTGCAGGAGCGTCTCAAATACTGTGTCAACGTTCAAAGAATAAATATGCCTAGCGAAAAAGAAAAAAATATTTAAACTTAAAAATTATGATCATAAACTAAATATTCCTTTGGTTATTTACGCTGATTTCGAGTGTCTACTCGTTCCTGTGGTTGGAGCAGAAAATAATCCAAATAAACCAAGTACTAGAAAAATACAACAACATATTCCTTTCGGAGTAGCTTATAAAGTAATTTGTTGCACTAACGATAAATTTTCAACTCCGATAAAGTTATATAGAGGTGAAAATCCTGCCGTATGGCTATTAGAAAATTTAATAGACGAAGTTAATAAAATTTCTAACAGATTATTTAAAACAGCTCCGATGAAAATAACGTCTAAACAACAACTCCATTTCGATGAGGCAGTTAATTGTCATGTTTGTGAAAAATTGCTGGTAGACTCCAACGGAGTCTGTGATAAGGTGCGAGATCATTGTCATTTGATCGGCCAATATCGTGGAGCAGCTCATAACAGCTGTAATTTAAAATTTGTTGCTCCAGATTTTATTCCCGTAGTTTTACATAACTTTCTTGGCTAGATTATCCTAGTTCGTGACATGATCTACATAACGATTATCCGTTTTGCGCAGAGTCAATGATGATTGATTTTAGTTTATTATCACCTGAACAACGAGCAAAGACAACAGCAAAAAATTCGATTGTTAATAAGTTAGTTCCAAACTTGTTAAATAGAGGAAATTACGTTATGCATTACAAAAATTTAAAACAAGCAGTAGATGCTGGACTAATTCTTAGAAAAGTCCATCGCGTGCTAAAGTTTAATCAGTCGAGGTGGATGGCAAATTACTTTGACTTAAATACGAAACGTCGTGCTGTGGCTAAAACCGAATTTGAGAAAAACTTTTTCAAGTTAATGAACAACTCGGTGTTTGGTAAGACATGGAAAATATTCGAAAAAGAGTTTCGATAGAAATTGTTAATGACATAAATCGCAGAAATAAATTAGTTAACGATGATGGTTTTGTTAGTATGAAAATATTTAATGAAAATCTTGTTGCAATACAACGACGAAAGACAAATTTAAAGTTAAATAAACCGATTTATGTTGGTGCAGCTGTACTTGATATATCAAAGTGGCTGATGTACGATTTTCACTATAATTTTACCAAAAAGCAGTGGCCAGATTCAGAGTTGCTATTTACTGATACAGATTCGCTAGTTTATAATATAAAATGTGAAGATGTCTATCAGGATATTTACAATAATAAAAATCTATTTGATTTATCCGATTATCCAGCATGTAGTGGATTTGAAGATAATTCGAATAAGAAAGTTATTGGAAAAATGAAAGATGAATTTATGTTTATGCCAGTTAGAGAATTTGTCGCACTAAAGAGTAAAATGTATGCTGTTATATTAGATGACAATAAACTTACAAAAAAAGCAAAAGGTATTCCTCGAGGATATGTGAAAAAGATGATGAATTTTGACGATTATAAAGCAGCGCTAAACAATAGCGTCAGTTTTATCAAAACAAATGTTATCAGAACAAATCATCATAAACTTGAAACGGATACAATTATAAAAAGGGGATTAAGTAATTTTGATGATATCCTGCATTAACATGTGTGCTTTGATATCCTGCATTAACATGTGATTGGAAGGTTGGTGGGTGTTCCTGTTTTATGAGGGAGAGGGGGGTTTCTGAGGTGGTAAAAAAATGTCACAATATATTTATTTTAGAGGGTGGGTGGGTGTTCTGGTCTAGAATCCCCTTTGGGTTTCAAATTATTTCATCATTTTCTGAGATAAAAATTTGGAGGAGAGTGGTTTTTTGAGGGAGAGGGGGTCTCTGAGGTGGTGAAAAACGTTAGAATATATTTATTTTAGAACGGGTGGGGGTTTTCTGACCTGAAACCCTCTTTGGCATAAAAACCTCATATACATCTACTACTGCAGTAGCATGCAACTCACGACTGTTGTCGTTAATAGAATTAAAGAAAAGTAACTGAATTAAAGAATAGTAACTGGATTAAAGAATAGTAACTGAACTAAAAAATAGTAACTGAACTAAAGAATAGTAACTGAACTAAAGAATAGTAACTGAATTAAAGAATAGTAACTGAATTAAAGAATAGTAACTGAATTAAAGAATAGTAACTGAACTAATAAAAACGTTGGGAGATATCGGGACTAATGTGGGACGTGTGTGTGTGTGTGTGTGTGTGTGTGTGTGTGTGTGTGTGTGTGGTCTTGATTTTTAACATACCTTTAACACATTTAACAATTTTAATCATATCGCTACGGTGTCTATGGCAGTTTAAAGTGATGTCTAGCACCGGTGCATCATCCCGCTCACATGTAGCATGATGTCCCACCAGGTCACATTATCACACTAGGTCGACCATATCTAATATTAACCTCTTAAAGCTGAGCGCCAAGCGAGGCAGCTGATAGTACCATTTTTGTAAGTCGTTGGTATGACCCCGCTCGGGTTCGACCCGCGACCTCCGGTTCCGAGGCGGGCACTCTAACGATTTAGGTCATCAGAATGGTCCCGGGGCTAATGAGTTTTTCATGTGATTGAGAATAATTATATGACAATTTAGCCATACAAGACATGCAGAGAGAGAGAGACAGTCAGACAGACAGGCAAACAGATCAAGACTGGGACGAAACATTAGAGTGAAAGAGAAAGAGAAATGGTAAGAATGAGATATGGAATTAAGACTTCGATATTGTTTTTCTGCGTATATCGTACAAACTGTCAGTTGCCGAATCACGTAACAAATAAATTCCAACTTAACTAAAGATGTTATATATTGTAGCAGCTTGAAGTGTATTATGTACCTGTTCGATTCTGCAACAAACAATGTATACTACATTAAGCGCAGAAAAAAAAAAACAATATTAAATTTTGTAATTGCAATTCACGATAATTCTATTCATTTACATATTTTTATTTTGCTTTAATCAAAAATATTTTATTGTTGTATCTAAATGTGCACATGGATTCTGAATAAAACTCAACATTCAAAGCAAATGATGTGTTATTTTATTAGACAAAAAATGGGTCTTGCATTTGATGCTTTCATGTTCGAGTTCAACGCGATTTGACATTTTCATTATTGTCCAGGTCCGTGAGCAACCAATTTCCAGACCGCTCCGGTGACCTAATGCTTAGAGCATCCGCCTCGGATGCGGGACGGTCGCGGGTTCGATCCACATTAAGAGGTTAGTGTTGGATTAATCGGCTTGGTGTCAGGATAATGTGACTGGGTGAGACATGATGATACATGTCGGCGGCATGATGCCCCAGTGCTAGGCATCACTATAAACTGTCACAATACATATATCGTAGCAATATGACTGAAAAAGTGTTAAAGCTGCCTTAAAAATTCTAATCGCACACCAATTTCCATTTTTTAAACCGAGTTTCGTGTTCATTAAGAGTCTAGACTACCTACACATGAATTTAACACTAGCAGCAAATGGTTAGAGTGATAAAGGCCGAATAGGCATAACAATTAAGACATCAACCTTGCCAGTTACGATGGGACAGGGGCAGGATATCCACCCACCCCAATGTAAAAATCAAGAGCGGTGTCTTAGATTGTAGGACTATGAGTCCAGTTGCTATAATGTTAGTCTTGGACCTCCCATCCCTATACCCGTGCATCTATATTTTTTATTTCGTTTTGACTAGACTCGGTGAAAGTGATGTAGCCCCAGTGCTCTTCCTTGCCAGCTCTGAGATAGGGGCTACATAAGAGATATTACTCTTTTGGAGATTTAAATCGTTTTGGTTTCTGGTCAGTCTTCCACTTTGAGAGATTTAAATCGGTTTGGTGTGTAGTCACTCTGCTGTTCACTTGGCAAGTGCCAAATATTGATTTGTTCATTCTGAATGCTTGCTAATTTAACTTGTGAAATATCATCAATTTCAGATGGCATGTCAATGTGTTTAGTGTTTGTTGTGTTATTGAGTGAAAACATACAGCTGAGATGCCGTGTTCTAACTATCTGTTGTGTTATTGAGTGAAAACATAAAGATGAGATGCCGTGTTCTAACTATCAATAACTTATGACTTTACGAATCAAATCCAAAATTAATCCAAGAATTAAAAGTAGAAGTCCTAGTAATAAAATGTCCTAAATGAAACTGAGTTCGAATCTCGATGAAATCCAAAATGGAAGGCGATGACCTGTGTCGTAACCTTCAAAGTATAGATGTGTCAACAGTTCCTTGTTGAATCACAGAAAATATTATTCCAGTTTTTATTCCGAATAAATTTCAATAAATGTTTTTGTCCAAGAATTTCGTAGGAGCACTTATATGTTCCAGGGAAAAGAATCACTAATTCCATAAGATAAACTTTCAGCTCAAACTGGCTACAACAAAATACCTTTAAGTGTCAATGTTGTAGAGCCTGAATGGCTAATTGTTATCATAAGATGAGTTATAAGACTAACTAAAACGCAAAACAAATGCCCGGATGGGAGTGAAGAGTTCATCTTTCCAGAAGGAATAGAAGTTTGTTACATGATAATTATCACGTCGTCCAGGTATGGCCTTGACTTAACTTAATAATTCTTACTCTGAGAAAGAGAAAAAAAAAATTGTTTACCACCACTGTCATTGGTTCTGAATCAAGGTCAGAAACTGGATACAGTGTTTCTATTACTGGTTGTTTATCTGTAAAATAAAAAAGTCAGGTCAGAAAAGAACTGAAGAAAAAAAATCTGGACAATATACAAATCATTGGTTCTGTTACAAGGTCAAAACTGGATACAGTGTTTCAATTACTGGTTGTTTATCTGTAAAATTAAAAAGTCAGGTCAAACAGAACTGAACTGAATTTCTGGACAATGTCAAATCCAGTAAACAAGGTTACATTACAATACATGAAACTGAATATAAAAAAAAATAAAACTAACAAACAAATAATTAAATTACATATACATGACAAATATATACAAGTGACGACTGTGAGGTCTTAACACAGAGTGGTATCAATGAGGCACACACGTTTAGATAGTACCAGTGAAACTATGACTCAAGCACAGAGGGTTCTGACTGGTCAGTTATATATGTATAATGTTACATCTCTCTTCTTATAAAAAAAAGTTTTAAGAAACTTTTAATAAACTGTCTAAACTAATCATGAGCCATTATAACTAATATAGCAAAATCAACCCGTCTATATTATCAATGATTACAATGATTAACGAATAAATCTCTGAGACAGACTGAGAATGTATTGTAAATATTTCAAAGATCGTGTTGCTTGTTTGATTGCTATTTAATGTACACTGCTGGTCCATATCTTGAATTACCGTCTGTGCTGAACAACAAAACCATAAATTGTGCTACACAAGTGACTGTTTTATTAGCTACGTACAGGATTTCACAACTGTTTGTTATCCAGGATATGTCCAGGTTTAGGAACTGATATTACACTGACACTATTTGTCTTTGGTTATACTAACCTTCCAGAACGTGTGTGGTATCCGCTTTGCTGACAGACTTGTGGAATTGTTTTGTCAATCTCAGATGTAGTTTGGCTGAAACATTGAGATTCCATTGATTCTGAAACTGATTTACTGGCATTTGCGGGAAGTGGTACTGCTGTACACAGTGTTTTAAACCTGAGCGAAGGGCGCACTTATATTATATTGCAGGAGGGGTGTTTCATTAGTTTTCATGAGCGGACGTCTATTGCGACAATAAATGGTACCATCTTTGGTGCGAACTGAGTAAGACCATTCGTTGTGTTTTGTTATTACAACGGCAGGTTCCCAGTTTTGACCATTCAATTGAACTATGGCTGATTCCCCATCCTTAAGTGGTTTTAGGGGTTTTGCACTTTTATCATAATAGCTCTTTGTTTTCTTCTTACGAAGTGTAATTTTCTTTTAGACCTCAGCGGCGATGGGTGTTTTGGGAATTAATTATTAGCGGATTGTTGAGAGAATTGATCTGAGTTGTCTTCCCATCAACAATTGTGCTCTTGAGAACCCGATATCAAGAGCAGTGACTAGATACTCTATTAAGCCTATCAGCGGTTCTCTGCCGTCGGCTTTTGCTTTTGAGAGAATTCTCTTTACAGTTTGAACTGTTTTCTATGCTAGGCCGTTCACTGAGGATATGTGGAACTTGATGTAACATGTTTAAAGTCCCATTCTTTCGCAAAGCTTACGAACTCGATGGAAGAATAGCATTTTTGATTGTCGCTGGCAACGACTTCCGGTATTCCGAAGCGTGCGAATATGCTTTTCACGTGATTGATAACAGTGCAACTTTTTGAGCTTGCGAATGTCTTAACCTCGAAGCAGCGACTGAAATAATCTATTACAACAATGGACTTTTTATTATCCCATGTAAATAGGTCTGTGGCGACTTTTTGCCATGAATATTCAGGAACGTCATGGGTGATGAGAGGTTTCTTTTGGTCAGAACTTCTGCGCTCTAAGCAGAAAGAGCATTCGACACTAAATCGGAAATGTCAACTGAGATTCTTGTCCCTAACAAAACATATCTGGCTCTTTTCAAACACTTCACAATACCTGAATGTCCTGAATGTACAGTTTCTAACATTTTCTGCCTGAAGGCTTGTGGTATGATTATTTTTTGACCTTCCAAGATTAACCCATCTACAACTGATAGCGTATCTCTATAATTCCAATCGCCAATTATCTCTGATTGATAGCTTGACCTCTTTTCAGGCCAACCTTCAATTATGACCCGTCTCAGTATGACCAGCTGGGGGTCTTGTTCAGTGAGAGATTGAATTTCTTCCATCTACGATCAGATACAGGTAATGCTGATAACACTATATTCACATGCATATCTATACCTTCAGATAAGGTGAGATGTGTATCAAATGCGAACTTACGGGAGAGCATATCTACTACAGTATATTCTTACCTTGGTAACGTTTTACCTCTGCGCAATAACGCTGCATTTGCAAAAGCTTGCGTTGTAGTCGCGGTGGGGCTGCATAGAGGGGATTTTTCATTATAGAGACAAGTGGCAGGTGGTCAGTTTGAATGTGTACCTTTCTCTCGTAGACATATTAATGGAACCGTTTGCATTCGAACATTTCTTTCTCTGTCTGAGCATAATTAATTTCATTTTTGGTCAAGGATTCTGATGCATAAGCCGCGTGCTTATCATTTTGCATTAGAGTGGCACCGAGCCCACATTTTGAAGCGTCAACATGCATCGTCAGTGGTTTCTTAGTGTCAAAATAGGACAGAACAGGTCTCCGGCTTACAGTAATTATGTCTTTGACCTTTTGAAATGCGTCTATTCGCGGAGAGTCTAATGAAAACTCTACGTCTTTCGCTAAAAGTTGTCTTAACGGACTGGTGACCTCGGCCAAATTTGGGTCAAATTTGGGCATATAATTAACCATGCCAAGAATGGATTCTAACTCCGTGCGGTTACGAGGGGGTTCCTTTCTCTGACCGCTGCTACTTTGGCAGGGTCGAGTTTGAGACCGTCTGCTGACAGAGAGTGCCCGAAGTACTGTACTTCTGCGACACCTACTTCTAGGTTTTTCTCATTTAGTCGGATTCCTTTTTCGAGGGAACGTTTGAGAACATTTCTCAAATTTGTATCATGTTTGTCGCGTAGGCGTCCGAAAACTAGTATATCGTCACCAACTGAACGATACCACTTAAACCATCGAAACTCTCATCGATCTGCCTTTGGAATTCATCCTGAGATGATTTCAAACCAAATGGTAGACGCAAGAAACGGTAACTGCTGTAAGTGGTGTTGAATGTTGTGAGGTATGAAGAGTCACGTGACAGTTTTATCGCCCAATATCCTGACCGTGCATCCAATGTGGTGAAGTATTTTGCACCTGATAATTGGGGTAGGATATCGTCTAATGTGCGTATAGGGTAATGGGACACAAACTTACTATATTAAGATCTTGTGGGTCGAGACATACCCTTAGTTTACCCGATTGCTTTTCTACGACAACCATAGAATTCACCCATTCTGTAGGTGATGTAACCGGGGCAATGATATTTTCATTTTCCATGCGATCAAGTTCAGTTTTGAGTGTCTTGAAGTGCGATAGGTGATTGTCGTGGAGGGTGCACTGCAGGTGTAGCCTTGGGGTCGATGTGTATTCCGTGAAATATGAAAGAATTAAAAATTCTATATACATTTACATACATGAATACCACAGGATAAGTAGTAAAGATCATTTATTCCGGTAATGTGATACAGACGCGACAATCCGCCAACTTTGTGTGTGGAAAAAAAAAAAAAAAAATTATATATATATATATATATATATATATATATATGGTGTGTGTGTGTGTGTATGTGTGTAAAATGCATGTACGTGTGTGTGCGTGTGTGTGCATGTGTGTTTTTGTGTGAATGTGTCAAATACAGTTATACAAAGATTACTTGTAATACTTCGGATACACTAAAGGATTCACAATTTAGAAACAAACGAATTCAACAAGTTGGTTTGAGTATGGTAATGCTTCTGTTAATTTTTATCAGAATTAATCTTTATCCTGTACATATACGGTATTAGTGATAAATAACACATATTTATCACATAGTTGGTAGACTTTGCCTATAGTGTGTGCAGTTTCATATTTGTTATATTATAACATGTGAACATATCACTTTATGTGATTCTGATTGGTCCAAGGAAGCCCATGAAATTATTGTGCAATATTCTCTTACTGATTGGCTGCGATCGTGGTGATTGGCTGCGATAGTGGGAAAACTTATTTAAACCCCACCTTCTGGAATTTTTTGTTTTCAATGAAAAATTTTGGCCTCCATTTTTCGAATCGGCTCACTAAAGGGAATTGGGGGAAAATGGTCTCGTCTGTGTCAATATGACTAATTTACCCCCGCAATGGTTTGTTATGTAATGCATAACATCTCATAACATGAAAAATAGCTAACACCACAAGAGAAAAACAATAGCAACAACAAGAAAAACTACGGATATTGATAGTGTGGGGTGGGGGTTGAGGGAGGCGGTATATCTGTAGCATGGAATCCACCATATATACAAACGTGGTTTAAATGTTAACTTACAAAAGTAAAAAACTCTTCTCTGTTCACAGAAGAATGTGGAAATAAACCGGTCTCCAAACTGACAGAAATTTATGAAACGACTGCATATCTACGCGGTAAATATGTGATGCAATTCCGATTCAAAATGAAATTTGTTTACGTACTCTGCAGTCTGCTGTTCCAAGTCAAATACTACAAATATCCGGTCACAAATATATTAAATATGGGAATTTCTGCATGCATTAAACATTCCTTCCCATGAATATTGCAACAATGTAATGTTTAGTTCTGAAAGTGACATTTTAGGTTCCGTAAACATGGATCGTTTACTGCATTCTAATGAGGTACTGCATCAAACAATGTTACATCACGCGCATAGGACGTTCTGTGTTGAAAAATGATTTTGTCTGTGCAAAATGTTATGTTTATTAGGAAGGACGTTTGGTCTTTGACTTACAGTTTGTAAGAAAAGTATAATCTACTTTTAAACGTTAATACTAGTTCAGCTTTGTTTGGGACTATTTTTAACGCACAACAAATGAAAGGCGCAACATCTGTCAGAATGAACGAAATTATTCGTTCTTCTCTCCATCTAAATAATTTCCACTGAAATAAAAATTATGTGATTAAAAGAATCTCAAATGGATAATGATTTGATATTAAATTTATGAAACTCGTTGAATAATGTCCAGCTTTTGTTCGCCATGGCTCACAAAAGCAGGACATTATTCGAACTCGTTTCATAAATTCAATATTAAATCATTACCCATTTGAGATCCTTTATATATACTTAATACATAAACTGGGGGACTGTCAAATTTGTGATCTATATTCTACAAATGCTGCGGACCGCGTAATAATTAAAATAAAGACAATAGTAACGTAAAGAAAATTGTGGTGTTATCTCTGTTGAAAGATGAAATATCTTCTTTCAAATTTGTGTTTGAAGCACAGCAAGTTATTTGTTTTCTGTGAATTCATATTTAATCATTTAACAGTATGTAAATGACTCAAACGCAGCTGATTTTTTACTGAGTCTATAGTCATCCTATTTCAAGTCCATGTTTGTACATACAGTGCAAGACATGTACGTTTTTTTTCTATCTGAGACTATCTTGACCTGACCTATAATATTTAATTAAAACTATTTATAGCAGTCAACGTGATCGTATAATTAATGTCAAGCAAATTTGTGTACCAGTCAAGCATTAAAATTCCCGTCAAGAAACGACAGCATAACCGGTCTACCGAGATTATAAGTATATAAGACGTCATAACTCAGTATTGGATAAGAAAATAAAGGTTGACCGCACACAATGGTGACTACTATAACACAGGCTGAAGATGAACCTACCTGTCCGATTTGTTTGGGACTGTTCAACGCACCAAGAAAGCTACCGTGTGCCCACACATTCTGTCAGAGTTGTCTACAGTCCTACATAACAAGCAAGGCTACAGAACACGAGAAAGAAAGATACATCGATAGTCCGGTATGTAGACAAACAGCTGGCCATTTTAAACAGAATAAACCAATTAGAGAATGGGCGTCTCTCTTTCCAGCCGACGCTGTGATACAATCCATGTTACCTACGAAATCGAACGTAGATCGTGTATGTGATGCTTGTAACTCTGAAGGAGCCTCTGTCACAGCTACAGGCTTCTGTGCAATATGTGAGGAAGCAACGTGCGATGACTGTAAAAAATTTCACAGGAAACAAAAATTGTCAAAAACTCACACTATTCTTACACCTGAGGAGTTTTTGAACAACCCACAAAATGTGATGAAATTTGCTGAAGGATTTACATGCTTTGATCATGATGATGAAGATCTAAAATTTTACTGCAATAATCACAAGATTACCTGTTGTGGAATTTGCTTTCTAGAAAGCCATAAAACTTGTTCTGATGTGAGAAAGTTGAAGGAGGAGCTCCCTGCTCTGTTATGTGAAACCAGACCAAGTGAAATCATTGAAGAGTTGAAGAAACAGGAAACCCATTTAAAGAAGTTTATACACGTAAACGAGTCCAATATTAATGATCTTAAGCCCCAAGTTAAAAGACTCACCAATCAATCAGAGATATGAAAAAGAAAATCAACACAGCTCTGAACGAATTAGAGATGAAAATAAAGGCAGAGGGAATGAGAATACACAAGGAAATGGTTATTAGAACACAGGAAGAGAACCATCAATGCTTGTCACTGATTCATGCCATAAGAAATTCCCAAGTTCTTTGTGAAACAGTCCACAAATATGGAACTGATGTACAATAATTTCTCATTACAGAAAAAAATAAAGTCACAACTACCTTCTTATTACTCTCAAATCAGAGGAAAACACGAGAGGAATGATATAATCATATTACAGGTGGAATTTACTTCATTAATAGAATCTGTTTTATCACTCCCATCATTTGATGCCGGAAAACTTGTGACAAAAACTGGTTCAGCTCTTTCTATACCCGATTTGCGGAAACCAACAAAGGAATGCCAAGTTGCGAGAGTTGAAACATTTAATATCAATATCACTGGAGTTACACCATGTTATACCGGTGTCACTATTATCCTCAGAGACATGGTGATTCTTGTTGATAGCAACAACAGCCAGTGCATTCTTCTAAACAATGCCCATGAAATAGTTACAAATTACAAACTCACTGGAAATCCTTTTGCCATATTTGTAGTCAGTGACAAGGAAGTGGCAGTGACCATGTATGAGCAGAATCACATTCAGATTTTGTCAATCAGGGATGATGTCATAAGTCCAGTCTTGACAATAACAACTAAACATAAATGCATTGGAATTACAGCAGTTGGGGATAGAGAGATGGTTGTGGTTGGGGACTGTGGTAATAACAAGTATTGCTGGAGTCTGATCAGAGATGGGAGAGAGGTAATTTATTCTGATCAGTACGACTCAACATCTGGATACTACAGCTACATAGCTCTGAATAACTCTAAAACACGAGTCTACATTACAGTGGATAATACAAATTCTCTTCACTGTTCCAATATGGAAGGCAAGAAGAAGTATACCTACCGTCCTGACAACCTCCAATGTCCCATAGGAGTGGCTGTGGACAGGGATGACAACATCTATGTTGTTGGATATATATCTCATAACATTCATCAGTTGTCGCCAGAAGGGTGCATCCTACAGGTCATAACAACTGGAGTGCCACAGAACCCATGGGCAATTAGTTTTTATAAGAGTAGGGATACTTTTATCATTACAAACATTTCTATAGAAAGTCAAAAGCTACACATTGATCAACTAAAATGAAATTAGAACACCGAGACTCCAATCATTCAGACTCGTGTGATAATTGTCTGGTGCATAAAAAGTCCATGGTGGTTTATTTAAAGGTGTGAATAATTTAATCTTAAGGTGCACTATATTGTAAGATGATTAATGTCACTCACTCATTTACACAGAATGACGATAATGATGAAGTGAAATCAGAGATGAAAATCTTCATCTTCATACCCCTGTAAGTTTTAAAAAATTTCTCTTACTGCAAAACGAATCTAAACTGATCAGCCAAATAAAATATTCTTATTAATTAGATGATACTGTGATATCAAAACATATTAAGGTGATAAAACTATAATTTTCATTTATTCTTTGTGCTTCTTACAATAGTTTTGGATATAGAGATAATCATAGTTATGATTTTGTAAATAAGACGTGCAATTTATTAGTTATGTAATTAAGTCAGGAAATAAAACTTCCTCCGTGTGGCTTCTTAATCTTGAAGCATGTAGAAAAGGTGATTATTTTATCAACTAAAATGAAATTAGAACACAGAAACTCCAATCATTAAGACTATAAAGAAACAATAAATCTGTGGTAGTATCTACAATGCAGACATGCACACACAAAAATTTTACATCCTTTACATATTGTTGATGTTCGCAGTGATGTGAATTAAATTTTGTTATTACAAAGAGTCATACTGTATTTGTAATCTATGTCATTTCACTATTTTAGTTTCGTTCTTCCTTCACTTTCTGGACTATTACCAAAGAGTCCTGATTATCCAACTTTCGGTTATCCCACATTTACTTTATCTAACACAGCCATACGACGTGTTTTTTACAGTCTTGCGCTTCACACACATGCTTGCACACCCCACTTCTTTGTCCTAGTATCCTGTAGCCAAGCAGTGTCAAATTTTATGTTACTTATGTTAGAATCTTGTGGTCCTGCACTCTCAATGTATATACTACGTATGTTAGAATCCTGTGTTCCTACACTCTCAATGTATATACTACTTATGTTAGTATCCTGTGTTCCTACACTCTCAATGTATATACTACTTATGTTAGTATCCTGTGGTCCTGCACTATCAATGTATATACTACTTATGTTAGAATCCTGTGTTCCTACACTCCAATGTATATACTACTTATGTTAGTATCCTGTGGTCCTACACTCTCAATGTATATACTACTTATGTTAGCGTCCTGTGGTCCTACACTCTCAATGTTGCATTTAAAATCCACTGTTCGGTTTACTTTATTGAGATTTATTTCTTCAAATAATGGTTCTGTACTCTATTATGTTAGTCGTACTGTAGAGTAATTATTAATAAATCCGATTTCACATTCATATTGCATTTCATTTGTGATTTGTTTCACTCCATCCCCCCTCTCCGCATTATCTGAAATTTTCGGTAATCTGACCACTTATCCACCCCGTTCAGGTAGGATAATCAGGACTACTGTATTTGGGATGGAAAGTGGAATTAGTAACTTGACACAACATTGCATTTTTCTTGCAACCCGATTTAGAAACAACTCCATTGAATGCAGTGTTGTCTGAGAGAACATATGTTTGTTCGTTCAGCTGAATATGGTGTAATGTCTAAGAGAGGCTGAGCAATTTCCATAGCCCGACGCCCCGGACTATTAATTTTTGAAGGTGGGCATGTAAAAGTGTCAAGTAGCTCGTCCGGGACACATGCTTTTCTCCCATCTTAAAAGTCAGACATGTGCTTATATTCTTGTCATGATCAATTTATTTTGCTGATTATGCCATAGGGGTCTACATAATACTAGTGTTTGCACAAATAGATCCACATCATGAATGATACTCTTGATTTTAAATCCACGAGTAAATCCAATTAACATTACTGTTGGTTTCACTTATTAACTGATTAAATTGCAGTGAGGATTCTTTAAATTTTAATTGATTATACAGAGGATTCACTTCCAGCTCTAATAATGCATTTGATGTAAAACAGTCAATTATGTTAATCAAGAATCTGTCACTGTTCATATTTATATTTATTTTCATTATGTTGTGATTACTTTGGAAGTAGGTATCAAGCACGGTGATATTTACTACATGGATAAAATAAGTTTACTAAATTATTTTTGCAAGGAAGTTAATAAAATGATTCAGAGAAAGGAAATTCATGTGAAAGTGGAGGCATTAAATGTAAGACTGCCACTAAATGTGAGGCAAGTATTTCTCCAAAGACAATTAAGCCAGACTATCTGTCAGTGAAACATATCAAATAAGTGATTCCAAAGAGACAAAGAAATTGACAGCCACACTGGGTTAAGATTATCCCTAGCCTGAATTCATTGACTCTCACTCAGAACAAGATAGTTCCGTCAATTGGTCAGTTTTGTGAGAAGAAAGTCTAAATTCCGGTAAATACCATTCCATTTTTGCTGAAGAAAGTTCTGATGTTGCCATATTGGAGCAAGAAATAGTGCATATATATGGACATTGGAAAACTGAAATCCTCAGATGTAACTGAATATATAACATACATGACTGTGAAAAAATTAAATTCTTGTTAATTAATTAAATGTTGTACATTATTTCAT
Organism: Megalonaias nervosa; assembly: GCA_016617855.1. NCBI lineage: Eukaryota > Metazoa > Mollusca > Bivalvia > Unionida > Unionidae > Megalonaias > Megalonaias nervosa. Next base: position 51,955 of record JAECUM010005180.1, on the reverse strand, counting down.
TTGTTCTTTTTATAGCTTAATGTGCCTATAACCGAATCTTGACAAATGATTTAAATCTTGGGACAACTATTTCTTCCCTTCTAATGGTACTACTAGGATTACCACTCCTACTATTACTACAATTTCTTTCCTTCTAACGGTACTACTAGGATTACCACTCCTACTATTACTACTAGTTCTTCCCTTCTAATTGTACTACTAGGATTACCAATCCTACTATTACTACCATTTCTTCCCTTCTAATGGTACTACTAGGATCATCACTCCAACTATTGCTACTATTTCTTCCCTTCTAATGTTACTGCTAGAATTACCACTCCTACTATTACCACAATTTCATCCCTTCTAATTGTACTACTAGGATTACCACTCCTACTATTACTACTATTTCTTCCCTTCTAATGGTACTACTAGGATTATCACTCCAACTATTACTACTATTTCTTCCCTTCTAACGTTACTGCTAGGATTACCACTCCTACTATTACTACTAATTCTTCCCCTCTAATGGTACTACCAGGATTACCACTCCTACTATTACTACTATTTCTTCCCTTCTAATTGTACTACTATGATTACCACTCCTACTATTACAACTATTTCTTCCCTTCTAATGGTACTACTAGGATTACCACTCCTACTATTACTACTATTTCTTCCCTTCTAATGGTACTACTAGGATTATCACTCCAACTATTACTACTATTTCTTCCCTTCTAATGGTACTACTAGGATTGCCACTCCTACTATTACTACAATTTCTTCCCTTCTAATGGTACTACTAGGATTACCACTCCAACTATTACTACTATTTTTTCCCTTCAAATGGTACTACTAGGATTGCCACTCCTACTGTTACTACAATTTCTTCCCTTCTAATGGTAATGCCAGGATTACCACTCCTATTATTAATTGCGAATATGGTTAAACGTTGTGTTATTGTAAATGCCTGTCAATGTTCAAGGAAATAATACATGTATCAAACTGAAAGAAATATGAAAATCACATATATTTATTGATTCTGAAAATAATTTATATCAATCTCATTTATCACATTTCCATCTATTCACTGATGTGAGCAGTCACTTAACAACAATTAGGTCAGTTTTTCCTTCTTTACCTTAAAAAAATAATGTAATGGTAAATCCGATAATCCTATCAGCAAGTTGCAAAAACAATATTCTCAAGGCATGAAAAAGTTACAGCATATGAAAATATTACTATGATTTTATGTCACAACTTTTTAGACCATGAAACCTTAGTTCTCAAAATAATCAAGTATGACACAACATTAATAGTGTCACAGTAGCTAATTTATACACAGTAGCTAATTCATACGAAGCATGAAAATCATGTAACTGTATCATTACATAATACCTGAACTTTGCAGAATATAATAAAAGCAAAACAATTCAAATTTTAAAAAGGTCTATGCACCCCATAGTCACTAATTTTATCAAATTCTTTTCACACTTTTTAATTATCTCTCTTTCCAGGTAGATTTAGTAATGACTCATCTCTTAAATATTCTGTCCTTGGCAAATTTTATATTTTGATTCCTACAACAGCATGTGTAATTGACTGTTGTCAACCTGTGCTCTAAAAACAGGATGATCACATGCATGAGGATTATCTAAATCTTACACGAGTACACTCTTCTGCTGAGATCTACTTGTCAATGCTGGATGGGCCTATGCCTGAGTCCTGTCTAACTTACATGCTTCCATAGAACTGCTAGTAAAAACTTGATGGCTCTATGCCTAAAATATGTATAATTTTATATGGGGCCCCTTCTTCCTAACAACTATTTGTCACAACTATATGGCCCAATGCCCGAAGCCTGTCTAAATCTTCTATTGTTCACTCTTTCACTGACAACTACTTGTGAACAGCTGGATATTCCCAAGGCCTTTCTAAGTCTTATAAGGGTCCCACTTTTGAGAACTAGTTGTCATAGCTAGATGGCCTTATGTCCGAGTCCTGTCTAAATCTTGTATGGACCTTTCATCCAATGAAAAATACTTGTCAAAACTGGATGGCCCTGTGCCTGAGGCCTGTCTACATCTTGTATGGATCACTCTCCCAGATAAAACTACTTCATATGGGTCCCCTCTTATTCTAAGAATTACATGTACTTATAAAAATTGGATGGCCCTATGCCTAATGCCTGTCTAAATCTCTTCTGCTGATAAGTACTTGTCAAAATGGACGGCTCTATACCCCGAGGCCTGTCTAGCTCTTAAATGGGCCCCCATTCCAATTAGTACTACTTGTTAAAACTTATAGATACTGTTATCTCGTATGTGCACTTATTGTTGCCTGTTGCCTATGATTCCTACAGAACAATTATTGTCGATTAGGTCCTATGTTTCCTACAGAAAGATCATTGTTGACTGAGTCCTCTGTTTCCCAAAAATTGCAACAACCATGGTGAACATGTGACTGTTGAGTATGGGTGACCGTTAAGAAAGGATTTACTGTAATGGGATATAAGGATTTGTGGAAACACCAACATAACAGGGATTTAAAGAGTTGTGGAGATACCAAATCAAGAATAGGAATATAAGCAGTTGTGGAAAAAACAACATAAACAAAAGGGATATAAGGAGTTGTGGAAACACCAACATAACTATTAGGGATATAAGGAGTTGAGGTGACACCAACAAAAAAGGAATACAAGGAGTTGTGGAGAAACCAACATAAATAGCAGAAATGTAAGGAGTTGTGGAGATGCCAAAATAACTTTGGTGAGGTTTGATGTCTTAAAGCACAGCAGGACAAGTAGGTTATTTAGACCCAAGGCAATTGGTGTAAAGTGCCCTGCCCAAGGACACACCATGACAGCTGCCATTAGCCACAACTATTCCAGATCCCCAAACCATTAGAGGGTAATGAATCCCTTAGAAGCATATAGTGAGTCTGGTACCATTAGAGAGTCATGAGTCACTGAAGCATATATAGAGACAGGTACCATTAGAGGGTCATGAATCCCTTAGAAGCACATTGTGAGACTGGTACCATTGCAGGGTCATGAATCCCTTAGAAGCACATTGTGAGACTGGTACCATTACAGGGTCATGTATCCCTTAGAAGCATATTGTGATACTGGTACCATTAGAGGGTCATAAATCCATTAGAAGTATATATTGAGACTGGTACCATTAGACGGTCATGAATCCCTTAGAAGCATATTGTGAGACTGGTACAATTAGAGGGTCATGAGTCATTGAAGCATATAGTGAGTCTGGTACTGTTAGAGGGTCATGAATCACTGAAGCATATAATGAGTCTGGTACCATTAGAGGGTCAAGAGTCATTGAAGTACATAATGAGACTGGTACCATAAGAGGGTCATTAGTCATTGAAGCATATAGTGAGTCTGGTACCATCAGAGGGTCATGAGTCATTGAAGCATATAGAGAGTATGATACCATTACAGGGTCAGGAGTCACTAAAGCATATAGTAAGTCTGGCACCATTAGAGGGTCATGAATCAATGAAGGATATAGTGAGTCTGTTACTATTACAGGGTCATAAATCACTAAAGCATATAGTGAGTCTGGTACCATTAGAGAGTCCTAAGTCATTGAAGCATATAGTGAGTCTGGTACCAATAGAGGGTCATGAATCAATGAAGCATATTGTGAGTCTGGTACCAATAGAAGGTCATGAATCAATGAAGCATATTGTGAGTCTGGTACCAATAGAGGGTCATGAATCAATGAAGCATATAGTGAGTCTGGTACCAATAGAGGGTCATGAATCAAAGAAGCATATAGTGAATATGGTACACTAACCAATGAGCTGCCATGGCTCTTGACTCTATTACTCAACCCTTCTACATCCACAAGCCCATATAGGGTATTTTGGTGTCCCAACAACTTTGCTGCAAATAGGTTTTATTGCATTGCAAATAAATGCTAACCTATTCCTGTAGCAACAACTCTATTGGCTAGTCCCATTCCTAGTGCTTCTTTTGCCCCAACTGGTCTGCTATTCAGGATTAGATCCAGGGCACTAGACGGTCCTATCAGCTTGGGAAGTCGGACAGTGCCTCCACCTATGAGGGGCACACCTGTAACAAAAACAATAAATACAGACCAATATATTTTCCATTGACTGGCTTTGTCTTTTGTGTTTTATAGCATAGAAGTAAAAAATAAGCTATGTTATGCCTAGGCAACTGGAATAAAGTGCCCTACACAAGGATACACCACACAGGTTGATGCAATCATATAATTCAATCCCACATCCATTCAGTCATGAATCTTTTAAACATCTGCCTTAGTGGTAGTGTTAAGAATGAAAAAAAAAAATTAAGAATGATCACCCATGTAAGCAATGAACCATTGATTTTAATTGGCTCGAGATATTTTCTATATCTTTGATGGACATTGTCATTCTTACATAATTGGTAATGGTCAAGTTGCTTGTATCATGGACAATGTCATTTTTGCATTCTTGGCTGTTTACACTGACCAACCTTTCAGCAGAGGCTTTAGACAGATCGACTGATTTGTTAACATTATTTACCAATTCTTTTAGTTGGGACTTTAGACAGACTGACTGGTACTCAATTTCTTATTAATCAATATGATTCATGAGTAGATAACAATGGAAGCTAATGCCCACAGTACATGATTCCTGATTGGTTATATAAAATTGATTCTGATTCAAGTAAGGCATTCAACTTGTCAAAAATAAAGAACAAATCTCCTGAATACAGTGATATAATAAAAAATGTAAACCTACAAGTGTAAATGTCGTATAACCCTAAAGAATAATGCAAACATGCATGCTGGTGGCAATGTTGTCCATTCTGATGTTGAAAGTAATGTTTCAGTTAGTCAAGATATTTTAACAACTATTAGCATTTATTCTTGCTATCAATCAGATTCAGATTGATATAACTGATATTCAGAGGACCCAAAATATTTTTTGGTCAATTTTTCACATTCATTATCTGGTGTTTGTAAAAAGAGTTACTTTGTTATAACTGATGACTTGCAAAATGAACCTGCATTTGTTCTATTATTATTTCAATATTATGTATCCATGTAATATGATGTTAGTTAATCTTTACATGATAATTTTACAAGTGTCTCCTACAAATGAACTGGTATGTTTATGTGTATGTGTGTAATTTGGATTGTTAACGTAGCATTAACAATTTGAGTCTTATCGCTATGATGTCTGCAGTGTGTCAGTTTATAGTCATGTCTAGCACTGGAGCGTTATGCCGCAGACATGTAACATGTAACATGATGTCCCAACCAGTCACATTATCCTGACACCAGGCATATCAGTCCTACCACCAACCTCTTAATGCTGAGCGCTAAGCGAGGCAGCTGCTAATACAAGTTGAAAAGTCTTTGCTATGACTCAGCTGGGGTTTTAAAACTACATCCTCCCTCATCTGAGGCAGATATTCTAACCACTAAGGCCACCAGAGTGGTCTGGTATGTTTATAAACCTTAAAATGAAGCATTTAAACAATTTAAAAAATGCTAGATTATTTTGAAACGTCTTTCATTAGCATAACATAGATTCCATGAATGAAAAAAACAAATATTGTGCATGATTTTTTTCTTATTGCAGTATTAAAATAGTACTTACTTCAAACTTATAGTTAAAAGGTTTAAATTTTTGTCATTGAAACAGGAAACGGGTTTTGATCAAAATAAATTTGACTCAAATAAATTTACAAACCTGACAGATACAGTAAGCTTTTCTGAGGGAAATCCCAGAAGGATTATCATTTTCAGCTTTGGAGTACGAAAAAGAAATCACCAGTATTAGTCAAGTCCATTATTTTTCTTGTCTGAACTTTAATATTTCAAAAGCAACTAGTTATGAAAAAATTTATAATGAAGCAAATGCATGTGCGGTAAAACCTGCCCTAATGACCACCTGAATACAATAACCACTGTGTATAAAAGACTTAGTTCAATTGATCCCATTTAAAACAAAACCAATATATTTATACCTGTACATTCAGATCATCTGAGCATAAAGACCACTTTGAGATCATGACCTAATTAGTCTTCACACACAAGTATGACTAAACAGTAAGTCACGTGTATCATCAATTACACCACTAAACATTTAATGGAAAGAAATCAGATAATTAAGGTATCCTGCAGATAATCGACTAATTCTGTTTCTTTATGATTTGAATGTTTGAATTAATTTGTTCCTTTAGGGTTTTTTTTGGTCTTGTTTATTTAGTCAATGAAGAATACAATGAAGAATACAATAAAACAGTGAAATTATATTTCAATTCTTTTTAGTTAAAATATCCACTAAATTTCATTTTAGATTCTGTATTTATTTACCTGTACAAACAACAACTCTTTGTAGAACTTTCTTGTTATCATTTAATCGTACTTTTAGCATTCTGTTTGGAAATATCATACCACAAACATGGGAACTATATATATTTATATGTAAAACCCACTTATGCTGCCAGCCACAGGAGTCATGTACATAAATGAGACTCCAGGAATCCACTAAGGCAGTCAACCACAGAAGTCATGCACATAAATGAGACACCAAGGATTCAATAAGGCAGCCAACTTAAGGGATGGTGTACATAAAAGTAGCAGTCAGTAATTAACATGTGTTGAAATTATCTGGACTGCCCTGAATTTTGTCAAGTATCAGGACAATTATTATGGGCCTAGTCTGTACCATGTAGAACATTAATAACAGTTAGGAACCACATGAAACAATGATAACGGTAACATGAAGCAATGATAACGGTTAGGACATAAACATTTTTATCTTAGAACAACATTCTTCAGATTGCTTATGGTAGATACAGCTTTTACAGGCCAAAATTTGAATATTAATTTAATCCATCAGGGGGTCAGTCAGATGGATATTAGTTACAAACAAATGTCTGTGTATAAATTCTCTCTCTCTCTCTCTCTCTCTCTCTCTATATATATATATATATATATATATATGTGTGTGTGTGTGTGTGTGTGTGTGTGTGTGTGTGTGTGTGTGTCTTGCTTTGTGTGCATTTTTTTCTGACATTATGAAATTTTTTAATACAGTGATAAAGTTTCAAACTCCTGTGCCTTGAGTGTCAGACAGATTTCACCAGACAACAGCAATAAGGTTTTTTTTAAAAAAAAAAAACAACTATCATCACAACAATGTAGACCTGTGTCAAATCCTTACAATGACTCTGATACTAAGAATAATTTTATGAATAACAACCTGTGTGGTTTTGCAAAGACAGACAATTTTATCAGTACATGAATTGTAGAAGGATATGCAGGGTTCCATTTTCTTTGAATATAAAATACATTCATGAGTCTTAATATGTTCAGAATAATCTCAAATACAACATAATAAATAATCTACAATAAATCATAATAAATAATATATCAATAAATAATAATAAATAATCTATTAATATATGTAAATAGATTTAATAGTCACTAAGCATTACAACAGTCCGCAAAGTACAAACCCGACAAAACTGGATCTTATGTGAGACAGAAAGACTTTTTGAAGTAGAAGTACCTTCATTTTACGAGACATGAGACACAAACACATGTCATAACATAACTACGCACCAAGTTAGAACACAAGCACCTATCATGATACAACTACACACAAGTGTCATGGAACACAAAACATTTGCCATAATACCAAGCTTGAGACAGAAAGACCTGCGATGATACAACTACATACCAAGTTTCATGGGACACCAAACACTTGTCATAATACACCCACATACCAAGTTTGGAATACAAAAACTTATGATACAACCACATACCAAGTTTCATGAAAGTATCTTAAATTGTTATCCTGAGAAGAATGATTATCTAATCATCAAATCAATGACCAGTTTGAATGGCTGAATGACAAATAAATCACTGACCAATCCGATGACAGCGTTTGAATGGCAGTAATGAAAATGCTGAAAGATTGAGATAGAAAGACTTGTTATGATAAAACTACTGTAACTTAAATTGTTATCCTGAGAAGAATGATTGTCTAATGTCAGGTCACTGAACCATGAGATGTTGCAGTTTGAATGGCTGTTATGAAACCCCTGAAAATTCTGATATCATGCATTAATTACCTGATATGAAATCACTGACCAATCAGAAGTCAGAATTTGATTGGCTGATGTCAAATCACCAACTAATCAGATGTCAAAATTGTGAGTTGAGTCTAAGTCTAAGACTTGTTTATAAACTTGGGACCTTATCATTATGACAACCCTTTGAATGGCACCATTTCTTTTCATCAGGTTGTTAAACGCTGTCTTGCCTCCACATGAAAATGATAGAAATATCATTTGAAATGAAGCTAGGGTCAACAATGGAGATAAGTGATGCATGGTTTGTTCATTACCCTGTAGGTCAGTAGAAAACTTCTTTCTCTACAAGTACCTCTTCCAGCAAGTATCCTACTAACATGATATCCTTCCATACACTGGGTCAATGACAAATAACACTGCTAATAAAGGACCTTTGTTCCTATGGCATATAATGTTAAATGCCCATACACTGTCATTTCCACATGACCTTGTAAAACTGGACATAGGCCTATGATAGCTGAGATTTGGATAACTGTCCATACCAAACCTCCTGCAAAAAACCCAATTATGATCGACTCCTCCATGTCCCTGGGGTCACACATCAATGCTAGTTCCATGCTTCCAGCAACTGCATATCCAGACACAGCGGCAATAATTGGCTTGGATGTCAGAAGTCGAGAGGGACCCTTAAAAAAAATCAAAGAATGGTTACCTGTACTACTTTGGAATTCTGATGTTAGAAATTGAAAGCAAATTCATTTCATTATATACTGTAATACACACAAACAAAAGAAATAAAAATTATATCTATTGTTTTATGCAATTCTTTCCAATAACTTTGACAGCTGACATTTTAATACAATCATAACCATACTGTTTTCAAGCAGCTATTGAACCTATGAACATGCACAAATATTAATGAACAAGACATGAAGTAATTGCTGATTGCAAAACAATAAATGATACAGACAGAACTGCATGACATGGCATGTAGAAAAACATTGTGGTCAAGCAATATGTTGAATTCTGCACAGGGTTAATACATCAAGTTACCTCAAGCATAAATTGAGGCAGAAGATCCCATGTATTCTAAACAGGAGTCCTACCTTAGACTCACTCTCTACTGCCCTTCCCCACCCAACCACAAATTGGAGAATCGATAAAGAGTCAATTTCTGATCTCCTTCCATGTTCTTTTTCAATGCCAAGTTTGACATCAAGTCATAATTGATTAGCATAGAAACTGCAGGTCTGAATTTCATCTTTTTCATTCAGGTTTGGTTATTTAGAGTCAAGAAAACTGGAGTAGAGTACCTTGCCCTAGTTCTTCGAGACTAACTAGATGGTATGATTCAAATATCAAACCCTTCAATGTCAAGTCTGTCATGCTGACCACTGAACCACTGCAACCATTTTGTGTATGAAATCTTTTCAGTTACAATTCCAAGATGATAATCTCTTCCAAATGAGTAGCAACAAGAGACCTAAGCTGGATTGAGATCGCTCATCTGTAATTGACATTGTTGTCTTGATCACTCATCTAGCTAACAATGCTGCTTTGATCATTCATCTAGCTGACATTGCTTTATTGATCACTCACCTAGCCGATGTTGCTGTCTTGATCACTTGTCAAACTGGCATTGATGTCTTGATCATTCCTCTATCAGACATTGCTGTCGTGATCACTTCTCTAGCTGACATTGCTGTCTTGGTCACTCATCTAGCTGACATCGCTGTCTTGATCACTCATCTGCCTGATATTGCTGTCTTGATCTCTCATCTGACTGATATTGCTGTCTTGATCACTCATCTAGCTGACACTGCTTTCTTGATTATTCATCAGACTGTCGTTGTTGTCTTGATCACTTATCTAGCTGATATTGCGGTCTTGATCACTCATCTAGCTGACATTGCTGTCTTCATCACTTCTCTAGCTGACACTGCTGTCTTAATCAATCATCTAGCTGACATTGCTGTCTTGACCACTCACCTGACTGACATTGCTTTCTTGATCATTCATCAGACTGTCATTGCTGTCTTGACCACTCTAGCTGAAATTGCTGTCGTGATCACTCTTCTAGTTAACATTACTATCTGGATCATTCCTTACTGTGTTGATCACTCATTCAGCTGACATCGCTATCTTGATCACTCATCTAACTGACATTACTGTCTTGATCACTCATTCATCTGAAAGTGCTGTCTTGATCATTCATCAGCGTCCATGGCACATCAAAAATTGTAAGGCCTCTATACCAGAATGCTTTCTGTCAGAGTTGTCATAACAAAAACAACAGATCAGTGCATTTTGAAATTGGAAAGACCTTCATACCAGGCTGTTTCTTTCAAATTTGTTTGAATTCTGTTGAGTGGCTTTTAAGAAGATGTGAAGGATTTTCTATTTAGTTGGAGATCGAACTACTATGTTTATTTTGGTCCAACTAGATAACATTAGACATATTTCAGAGAAAACACCCTTTGACTGAAGAGAAAACAACAAGCAACCTCCATGATGGCCACGGTGCCATTTTCTTTTAGGACATGAAGTGATTTGGAGAAAATCCCTTGTGGATACAAATGTCTATTCAGAAGCAGGGGCTGAAGATAAGGTCCAGGGAAAGTGGATCCTTGTTACTGGCAAGTCCTTGTCTTATTCTCTAGACTGGCAGGTCCTCAAATTATAGTGAGTGGTCACGTAACTGTATTCATCTGTTTTTTTATTTTGAGACACCTGTATAAAGCAGAACATAATAATAGATTGTTATGCATTGTGATTTATTCAGAATATTGTGATTCTAATATATCAAAATATTACACTTTGGTTTCATATTTTTGTTTACAGCTGACCTCATCTCCATTTTTCAACATCACTGCCATTCCATCAGTGGTTGGCTAATGTCAGATGTGGAGAAACCAAACTTGAATAAAATCATGATGAATCATTCACTTGCAATCTTCAAAAGTTCTCTTAACCTCTCACTGTATATCTAGTGGTGCAAGACCATAAAACAGACTGCATATCAGGTGGTGTGAAACAATTAGGATAGACACCATGTCAGGTAGTGTGAAATAATTAGAACAGACAGCATGTCAGGTGGTGTGAAACAATTAGAACAGACAGCATGTCAGGTGGTGTGCAACAAATAGAAATGCATGTCAGGTGGCGTGAAACAATTAAAACAGACTACATGATGGGTTATGTAAAACAATTCAAGCAGACTTGGAGCTGACTGTGTATTAGGTGGTGCAAGACAATTAAAGCTGAATGATTGTCCAAATATTACAGTATAATAAAACATCTTCAGTTGCTCTATTTAGAAACTGGTCTATCATGCATTTGTTCAATATATGACAGTGTGCATGCTGTTGAACAGAGATCAATTGGTAATCCTCTAACTCTTCCTCTGGAATTCGTTGTAGCATGGCCACCTTGTACGTAGAATGATGAGTAGCAACCAAAGTCTTTTGGTCCTCGTCCAGTTGAACAATGTCTGACCATTGGAACGCTTTCACATGAATCAACCCTCTTATATCATTTAGGCACCAGTGGTTCCAACATTGATGACGTAACGGATGCAATTGTTCTTTGCGTTTTGACCAACTCTCGGTAAATGCGTTCTCTCAACTCCACAGAAAAACCACGAATGTTCTCTTGTAAAGTATCCATGACCTTGTCAGTCAAAAACTTCTCCTAGAGCAAAAGTGACGGACGTAGTGAGTAATTTCTGACTATAGCCATTCAGGGTAACGGTCAAGAATGGTAATGAAATCTTCTGATGTAAACGGTCTAAAGCGGACTAATCGGATGAACGTAGACTTGATCCAGAGAAATCTGACTTGTTTGTTGACTTTTGTCAATTTCCTCTTGTGAATTTCTCGACGTAAAAGTTCCTCAGTCACCAATTGAGATTTTGCTCTGGCAAGCCACTGGCAAATTTCCTTGTAGATCTTCTCTTGCAATTCGTTTGGTAATCTTTGAATATTATTTTTTAAATGGGGTATAAATACTTGTCTAGGTGTTGTCCAACGTTTGACTCCTAGCCAAGCTGGTCTCTTACACGAGATGGTGTGCCACTTCAATGATTAGGTCCCACTAAAGGTAAGTAGTGACAGTGAGGAGACCATCAAGCATGTTTCAGGTAAGCGGAATCTTTCTGCTCCCACTCGTGAAGTGACACACCGCAACTGAAGCACTTGACTTTATCCCTTTTGTCCAAGTAAATAAATCCGGCTCTGGCTAATTCTTCGGGGGTAGGTCCTCCCAGATATCTTTGCCATTTTCCTTGGAAGGTTTGGAATCGACTTTCAAAGTCGCAGTATTCAGGCAAACGCACAGGGAACGAATATTCGTCTTTGACAGGTTCATTTCGATGAGGGTACGGTGAAATCCGCAGGAGTTTGCTCAGGGGTGGATGACATCCGTAGGGTGGTAGACGCATGGCTTCGAGTGGAGGATGACATCCACCATGAAAACCAGTAAAGTGAAAAAGTGTACGATAACGAGTGGCATCGCTTTCGCATCCGTCAGGTTTGAAACGCACAGCATCATTTTCAATGGTAGGTATAGTCATAGCAAAGTTCCATGATGTGATACTGAATCGCTGAGGTCACATCGTACGGCATCCCTCCAATTGCGAAGCACAGCATTGCACTCCAGTTTGCTCTCGCCTGATACTTACTGTGTGAAAGTATTCATCTTTCTCGCTTTGTGTTGGTAGTTACAATGAGCTATCGGTCTTGGACGTTGTCGCTTTTTATATGCTGACCAATATCGACGTGTCCGTACGGTACAGTAAATTGGTTGGGAAGCCGAACTCGCTTCTGGTACACGATTTGATACAGTTTTTCCAAGGGCCGACTGACGATTTGGTGTGTGGGTAAACGTACAATTTTGTGAAGATCGTAGGTGGTCACTTTAAAGTTTCGATCCTGTCCAGACTGCAAAGCTTCTTTGAATATGCCAAAGTTCACCACTCGACCGCTGCGATAATAGAGAGTCATTCCTTTCACTTTACATTCGGTGTGCACTTCTCCTTGTTTGTCCCGGTATTCGTAGCCGTAATTTTTGGGACCGCCACTAGCAAATATTAGAATCTTGTCGTCGGGATGCTCGTCCGTCCAGGCTCCTGAACGGTCTCCTTCGATAACAGGTTGACAGTGACCCAAGCGATCGATGTAGATGCAACTGTCTGTGTCAAAATACAGTACACGATCTCCTAACTGGTGTAAAGCTTCGTATAATTTTAAGTGAGCATGGGCTGTCATATAAACTGCAATGATGACATTTCCAAATTCGGCGGCTTCTACAAAATCCAGTTCTTCTTCGTAATTGACTAAGATCAAGTCCTCACGAACGACGTCTACGTGTTTCATGTATTTGTTTTTGTCGTGAATCATCTGGAATTTGCGGGAAGGTTTGGAAAAATACCCCGTCTTGGGTAAACAAGGTCGTTGTGCCATTTTGCCCCACAAACAATTTAACATCACTTTGGAAAACGATCGCCTTCCTTCGTTTTTCTCCACGTGGTCTAAAGTGATGCCTTCCTGCTCCCAGTAATTTTCTTTGAATTTCTTTTGATTTTCGGGAGTCTGGCACCGGGAAGGATAGCCACTGGCTTCTTGTTTCAGTTTCAAAAAGGTATCCACGTAGTCTGCGAAAATGCCTTTCTGAGTCTCGTCGCCCTTGTGGTATTTTTTTGTCTTGGAAAAGTGGTAAATTTCGTACACTTCTAACAGTTAGTATCCCCGGTCCAGAGCTTTGAACAATTCCACTCTGACCCACGTTCCTGTCAAGGCGCGTTCTTCCTGGGTGTGCTGACAAGTTCGGTCTTGGTTGCACGTTTCTGCACAAGTACGGCACAAGGGAAACATCCGTTTTCCTTGGCAATGGTGAGGTAAAACGGGATGGTACAAGTCCGTGGGAGGCAAGACTTTGCACTTGGTCAATCCTTCATATTGTAGAATGTTGTCCACGTGATGTGTTCCGTCAGCAATTGCGGGTGCCCTGCGGGAAAGCGACAATATTTGCACACGTAAGGATACAGCGAACACCCCCCGAAGTATTTGATTTCTTCTCCTTTCTCCTCGTCGACTTGGTACAGCAAACAGGTGGCATTTGTCCGTCCTCGGTACAAGCTATCCCTCGGGTACAGTGGGTCCACCAGCTTGTAACTTTCCAAGATGCGTTTAAACTCGGGATAGGTTTCCAAACGGTGATCGTACTCGTGTTCCCGCATTTCCACCACTTGGTATCCTTGCTGTTCTAACTTCAAGCGGCGCTGAGAAGTGGCCTGGTACAAGTCCTCCATGGTCCGTTGTAAAGATTGGTTTTTGGTGTCACGTTGAGAGTAAAAGATCGGACATCCGTGAAATAAGCACCCGTTGAACTCGCACACGATCTTGGAGTTTTCTAAGTCCCAAACCATCCTGTGAATACCTTCCGATAGTCTTTTCACCTCCTCCGTTGCGAGCGTGTTGGATCCATTTGTCTTCCTTGTCGCACAAGTAATGTAACCAGCGTAAGGCTTTGACCGAATATTGCCGTTTGACAAAGTTGGTCGTTTGAGGGCTTATGATAGCCAGGGTTTTTTCGGGTATGAATCGCTGTCGGTACACTAAGGAACACGCTTTGGCAATGGTGCAATCTTCTTTCAAAGAATCGATCCCTCCTTGTTCCATGAATAATTCCCGAAATTTTCCACAGCACCACAGTAAAATGTCCACTTCGGAACGACAATACTTTAACATTTCTTCCTGAAAGTCGAAAGGGTCCGAGACGTGAGTCTGGTACTAAGCGTACGCATGTTGTCGGGGTCGTAGTAGTGAGCCTCGGGCAAATGGGGTAAAACGGCGTGTTGATTGGCTTCGGTATTGGAAAAGTGCGGAAACAGCCTTTGGGCATTTCTGTCATTCCAAACGTTTTAGGCATGCGACTCAAAGGCGTGGTCAAGTAACTCATCGAATCTTTAAACTGCACTTGTCCCACTTGCATGGAAATGATTTTGGCTCCGTTCAAAGTCACTTTAGGACATTCGGTGCCTTGATCCGTATAGTATTTGAGAAGAAATTGTCCATCGTATCCCGAGAAATTGTGAGCCATCACCGTGGCATGGCGATGACAGTCTCCGTAACGTTCGATGTCCTCTTGGCTCCACGTCTCGTCGATGGGGTCTAAGATCTATTGGGCGAAATCGGTCAGCGTGTTCGGTCCCCGAAAAATTTGTTTACGTCCTCCAGGAATCTTGCTGCAGTGAGGGCAATGACTAAAGATAGGCTCTTGGATGCAGTTCTCGCACGCGCGATGAGTCACGCAGAAATTAGGAATGTGAATGCCGTCTCTTGCATGCATTCGAAATCGAGAAAGATGAATTTGCCTTTCTTTTGGTTATCTTTCTCTTCATGTTCGGAATGGTATTTTTGAATGTAGCATTCGTGTTCCAAGTTCACGATTTGGTGACATATGTGACATCGCTTCTTTCCTGAACATACGTGAACCTTGGCATTATTGGTACATATGCCTTGTCCACAAGTTGGTCACAATCTCAGCAGTTGACAAGCGCTTTTCTGCTATGAACCTTGCGTTTTCAGATGTTGTTTGTAACAGGCAAGGCTGACAAAAGTGCGTTGACAAGCTGGGCAATGCACTTGTTCTTGTCTTTCGTCCAGACAGGGTTTAGAGGCCAAACATCCCTTACATTTCGATCCAAAATGCTTGTGTTGCTCTTGATTGTTGTAGCCATAGTCACATTTCGAACAGTAATAACTGTATCCCAGGAATCCGGTGATACTGGTAATGGCATCAAAATGTTCATCGTGATGATAGACGTGAATGTATTTTCCGTCTTTGAAATGTTTGCCTCGAAACAACAGAGGTCCACGCTCTTCTTGATGGTGCACTTTCAAGGTGTAGCGTGGAGCTAAGACGTCTTGCAATGTTTGCATTTCAGGAATGCCACAGGGTGTGTCTTTGGATATCCCTGCTTGCTGTAACAGGAGTTCTGCTTCTTTTCGCTGTTTGGCTCGACCCGATCTTTTAATAGTTTTCCAAGCTCTTTTCCATTCTGCCGTGTCGTTCTTGTCGGCATACGTTCGTCCCACAACAATGGCACGGGCTAAACACATCTGGTCTTGAGGGTTGTTAATTTGGACGAGGCTACGCTTGATGCTGCGAAGGTCGTCTACCAATAACACCTTTTTGCGTTGTCCGGTCCCTTGGGGAAGAGACACGTGGGTTATGAACACTGTCGCTAATATGTAAATATTTCGACCACTATGATTCAAATTTTGCCTTACACCCGTCGGTAAATGCTACCCAGGTTACGTTACCTAAAATAAATGATGTTAATTACTTTTGGATATTAATTATGAAGTGGGTAGGTGTCAGGACCATACAAAAACAGACGAAATTGTTAATGTTGACGATGATAACGAGAATGATAAATTTGTGGTAATGATGACAATGATTAGAGTGCTATAATAATAATAATAATAATAATAATAATAATAATAATAATAATAATTATTATTATTATTATTATTATTATTATTATTACTATAGCTGAAAGATCAAATATTATGAGTTTATTAATTTACATTGTTATCTAGTTGCCTAACTGTCTGCTATTATTTTCCCGTACATCCAATATTGAACAATAACTGGCTAGAGCATGCTGCTCGGACTAGAAATGTAATGCCGGACTAAGGCTTGAGCGGGGATTTTCTTAACTCGAAACTGCCGAGATAACCACCTTAGATGTGCGTGTGCGTGTGTGTGTGTGTGTGTGTGTGTGTGTGTGTGATCTGGATATATGATATTTTCATATCTCTCAGGTAAATAGAACTCAAGATTATATAGAAAACATACAGCTGACATGAACGAAAGGATAGACGGAACGCTATAATAATCTATGACGCACGATATGGTTGGTGCATACCAACGTCAAATTTACATGAGTGAAAATTGGGGATTCAGAAAAAATTAATGTTTATTTTGTCGGACAAGTACACTACTACAATGATCTTACTTTCGATATCCATAACGTTGGTCAAACAAAAATTAAGTGGTCATTTTTGATGCTTTTGGTTTGTAGATACTTAGAGAATAGAAACGAAATTGAACAGAAGCTAAACAAGAGAGAGAGAGAGAGAGAGAGAGAGAGAGAGAGAGAGAGAGAGAAGAAGAAGAAGAAGAAGACTCGCTGGGACAACTATAATTTTACAAATAATAAAAAGGTACGAATTTGCGATGTCCGTGATAATGTAGTAATATTCTGTCTGTAGATTTTCTTTTCTTCACATAAGTGATCAGTTCTGCTTCTGTGTATTCTCCCAGATCAAGAAATTCGCCATCATCGCAAAAAGATCCTACGATGCCAAACTCGACTGAATCTTTCACATCCCTTAAATTTTCTGTTTTAATCTGGATAAAATTAAAGTTGTGTCAGCGAGCACTTGTGAACCTATGTCGACCAACATGCCGTATGAAGCTTCCTCTGAAACCTCCATACGCAATAAAATTTATGAAGATTGCATCCTGCAAACATATTCAATTTTCTAACAAATGAGAACACGAATTACAAACTCAAAAGAATGTTATTGTCATCAACGATATAACCATGGGGGTTGTATCTAAACTGTCTAAGGTCTGAATGCAGATATCATTGACCCAGTGACGTCCTCCTTGGTGGTAAACTCCACGAATTTTCCGATGAATAACTCAACAAGTGTTATCGACAGGTATGGTATAGTTGTTGCAGCAGAGTTGAATTTAATCCTCCTTGGCGCTGTCACAATCTGTGGCAAAAGGATAGACGCCAGGGAGCTATTCTTACAGCTAGCATGAATTTTTTTTTCTAAATATAGCGACACGACTTCTTCTGGCATGTAGTTTTACGCAAACCGTTAATATAAAGGCATGGGGCTTTATATCAAAACAACGGTGGATGGCTCACAGTAGGTATGAAGATTATTATTGAGCACAACAATGTATTCACTGAATGGCGCTTTCAAAACGCAGCCGACCCACTGACCGACTGAACTTATTTGAAGCGGACCCTCTCTTTTTCACATCACTCTGGCTTACACTTGCATCCGCAGCTTTTGTTAACGCGAGGTCAGGCAATTGGAAATCATCTGTTTCCAAAGACATTTCTCATAACCGCTTTTTCACATACTACTCAGGTACACAGAGAGACAATTTAATGATCATTTCCTTGTAATACTTCCAACCGTAGTGGCACAGTAGAAAATATGCTTACTCGGCTTTAGTATTTAGTTATCTGGGGCAAATAAAGTTTATATATATATATATATATATATATATATATATATATATATGTGTGTGTGTGTGTGTGTGTGTGTGTGTGTGTGTGTGTGTGGTTACGACTCAGTGGTCTTAAACTAAGTAATGAGCACCTTATAATTCCAATTTGAAATAAATGATTAGTCTCAAATTATATCTGAATATAACAGTAAATGAGGAATGAATAATTTTGTTCATAAAAACCCAAGCTAACTATGTGGCTCAAATGTTCTACGTTTCCATCAAAAATAGATTTCAAAACTCAAATATCAGTAAAACACTTATTCAAAACTTACAAACTTTATTAAGAAGAACTAGGTACATCAAAACTCAATTGTTAATCATGGACAAAGGTAAAGCACAGAATACTATCTATCTATCTATCTATCTATCTATATATATATATATATATATATATATATATATATATATATATATATATATATATATATATATATAAGATACGTTTCTACAATGATTACTTGTAAATACATCGCATACACAAAACGATTCATAATTCTGAAGCTGCATTTACACGTCAGTGACTAAGGTTGACAAATTCGGCCATATAAAGGGTCACCACCCAATCGTATGAGAGTCTTTCAATATAATCTTATTGGTGGAGTTATGTACCTTCAATTTTACCAATGTGTGTTAGACCTTCTTGTGTCTTGCTAGGTTAGCATGAGGTGATTTATTTTTGTGAAGATGAAGTTTTGAGGGTATAAAAAAATCAAATTGTAGTAGTCGATGCTTAAATTTGTGGACTTTTTTGGGCCCTCTTCTTTCCACATATACGTCTTTTTCTTCCTTTATAGCAATCGGGATATTCAAGAAACTTTTCCTCTAACAAACGCTAGTAAATTCAATCCATCCCTATTTCTACATTCCTAAATCACGTTCAGAACAATATCTTTTAAGGAGATTGACGACAGAGCCACCTAGCGGTGTCTTACGCTTGTACTACATACAATAACTGAAGTTGTTTCAGTGTAATAAAGTTGTTTCAAAACGAATGTTATCTCTGTGTAATAAAGTTGATTCAAAACGAATGTTATCTCTGTGTAATAAAGTTGATTAAATATGGAGCCTACATAAGATATATATATATATATATATATATATATATATATATATATATATATATATATATATATATATATATATATATGAAGCCTATATAAGTTAGATAAATATGATTGAATACGGATGTTAGTTATCTCATTGTAATTAAGTTGACTGAATGCGGATGGTATCTCGGCTGAATAAAGTTCATTGAAATAAACGTGGATGTCCAGTGGAGTAAAATTCACTGAATACGGATTGTATTTATCTGTAATATAGTTGACTGAATACGGATGTTGTAACTCCAACGTGATAAATATTACCGGAAGCTTCCGGACATGTAACATAAACGAGAAGACCTGCTCTAGATTCCGCCAGACTCAAAATTTCACTATCTAGAAATTTCGAGATATTTTGTTTCTTATGCTTTATTAAATATGATACTATACAATTTAATATAATCTGCGTAGTCATTAAACGAATGATCGATCTTCATTATACTGTATATCTAAACATTTTCTTTATTTAAAAATGTTCTTTGAAAATTGTACTGTTGCTTTTTATCATAGGAATAAGCACGATATTTTAAATTGAAAACTGGTCAAATCTTCGCGAGAGAAATTTTGTGGAAAGAAATGCGTAGTTTTCCTTTTAATCAGCATATTCAAAAAGGTTATCGTTCAGTGTTTAATTATTTATATCTATCCCTCGATATGAATTTTGTATATGTATCCCTCAATAGGAAAGTTGTATATGTATGCCTCGATATGCATGTTGTATAAGTATCCCTCGATATGAATGTTGTATATGTAACCCTTGATATGAATGTTGTATAATAAGTTACAGGTAAATAGGTTTCCTGAATCATGGATCCTGTTGATGAAAATAACTTCCTCCTTGAAGGTAAACAAAAGTAACTAGATAAAAGCATTTTCGCAAGCCAAGGTTCCGATTTGTTAACCCTATCTACAGGGTTAACATATTGGACCCTTGGCTAGCGAAGATGAGTTAAAAGTGATTATGGTCATTCTTCATAAAAACACCATTAATTGACACTTTGTTCAAGGTAAAGCATTAATAATTTTATTCTTTTAAATGTAGCAAAATTACCTTGTGAAAGCAATCTGTATAGTACACTGGATGAAAGTCGGAGTTTATTAAGTGATAACAAGACAGAAAGACCAAGACGCAGCCAAGGTAGATATTAACCTAGTCCGATAAATCACCCCCCCCCCCCACCCCCCCAGTCTGTGTTGATACTGATAGTGCTTCTCCCAAAAGTCATTACCATCACGGGTGAAGGGCTCATTTATCGGCCTAATATTAATCCGTGTGCTATTATTAGACTGATTATTGGTTGGGTTCGACTAATTCTGATGATCATCAATTAAGAGAAGAAACAAAGAGAAATATAGGAAAATTACTTTTACACCGAAAGGAATTAAACTTTTGGCAAATATTGGAAGAGAATATCTGAAATCCAGATTAAACGGTGAACGTACACCATTGACAAGAGTAACAGAAGTATTTAACAAATAGTAACGAACTTAAAATGTTAAGGGAAAATAAATTTGCAACAAGCGGATACTGCAGACGCCTACGTATCAATTATAACAGAAAAAAATTAACTACATGTGATGAAAATGAAAAAACAAAACAAATTTGCTAATAAAAAATAGAGATCTTTCAACACATTTCCATATAAATATTTACACAGCCAATAAGCACGCTTCACTATATATATATATATATATATATATATATATATATATATATATATATATATATATATATATCCACACAGTACCGAATTAAGGCCTTCTAGGGTGTCAAGCGCTGAAAATATGACGGTGTCCCCCCCCCCCCAAAAAAATGTATAAAAATAGAAAAGAATTTTCTTTTGAATATTAGAATTTTCTGGTGCCCGTGTTGGGCTCGTGCCCTCAGCATGTGCTTAGTGTGCTTGATGGGTAATCCGACCACACACACACATATATATATATATATATATATATATATATATATATATATATATATATATATATATGTGTGTGTGTGTGCAGAGAGAGAGAGAGAGAGAGAGAGAGAGAGAGAGAGAGAGAATTCAGAGGTAAAAGAATTAAAATAAATTCTACTAATCAACGGATCGGATAACTGAAAATCTTCGATTAAAAGTTAAAGAAGGCAATGTTGTTTTTGACTGATGTATTTCAACACACAACGATATTGGGAACGAAACCGTATCTCACCTACATGCAGTTTTGTGATGTAATAGGACTCCCGAGAGCGTGCTATCGTAATGTTTAACTTTCCATTGAGTTGTAGCATTGGGAAAATATTCAGTATAGTACACACATATCTGATTACGAATTTAGACAATTTTCCCCCTATTTCGAAACCCACCTTGGTATCCACACTGCAACACATATCATTTTTGTTTTACCAGGAACTATCTCGACCTGACCCATATAATTTTAGAGCTATTTATATTAGACAAAGTTGGAGATATAGTATTATGTCGAAAAGTTCCGTGTACCAGTCGAGCTATAAACATGCCCAGAAACGACCTGGAATAAATAAGAGTGTGATCGGTTTAAGGCTTACATGAGTACATAAAAAGTTATACTTCAATATTAGATAGGAAAATAAAGGGAGATACTTCATAATGGCGACTGCTATAATACATACTAAAGAGGAACCAATCTGTCCGATTTGTTTGGGATTATTCAACGTACCACGACAGCTACCGTGTGCCCACACATTCTGTCGGAGTTGTCTACAGTCCTACATAACAAGCAAGGCTACAGAACATGAGAAAAAGGGATACATTGAGTGTCCGGTATGTTGGAAAACAGCTGGCCATTTTAAACAGAATACACCAACTAGTGAATGGGCGGCTTTCTTTCCAACCGACACGGTGATGCAATCATTATTACCCACGAAATCGAAAGTAGATCGTTTATGTGATGCTTGTAACTCTGAAGGGGCCTCTGTCACAGCTACAGGATTCTGTGCAGTATGCGAGGAAGCAATGTGCGAGGACTGTCAAAAATTTCACAGGAAACAGAAAATGTTAAAAACTCACACTATTCTTACAATTGATGAGTTATTGAACAGCCCACAAAATGTGATGAAATTTGCAGAAGGTTTTACATGCTTTGATCATGATGATGATCTAAAATTTTACTGCAATAATCACAAGATTGCCTGTTGTGGAATTTGCTTTCTAGAAAGCCATAAAACTTGTTCTGATGTGAGAACGTTGAAAGAGGAACTCCCTGCTCTGCTACGTGAAATCAAACCAACAGAAATCATTGAAGACTTGAAGAAACTGGAAACTCACTTAAAAAAGTTTATGGATGTAAATGAGTCTCATATGAATGATCTTAAGTCCCAAGTTAATGGACTGACTGATCAAATCACAGAAATGAGAAAGAAAATCAATACAGCTTTAGACGAATTAGAGATGAAAGTGACAACTGAGGGAAGGAGAATCCACAAAGAAGTTGCTATTAGAACACAAGAAGAGAACCATCAATGTTTACCACTGATTCATGCCATAAGAAATTCTCAAATTCTTTGTGAAACAGTCCACAAATATGGAACTGATATACAAAAATTTCTGACTGCAGAAAAAATAAAGTCACAGCTACATTTATATTACTCTCGAGTCAGAGAAAAATACGAGATGAAAGACACACTGATAGTGCATGTGAAATTCACTCCTCTGGTAGAATCCATTTTATCGCTCTCATCATTTGATATTGGAAAACTTGTGACCATAGCTGGCTCAACTCTTTCTATACCTGGTTTGAGGAAACCAACAAAGGAATGCCAGGTTGAGAAAGTTGACACATTTAATGTACATATCAGTGGCAGTAGTCCACCACGTTATACTGGTGTTACTATTCTCCCTAGAGACAGGATGATGCTTGTTGATATCAACAATATTAAGTGCATTCTTCTTAACCATTCACATCAAGTAGTTACACAATACAAACTCACAGGATACCCTTGTGACATTTGTGTGGTGGGTGATGAGGAAGTGGCTGTATCTGTGTATAATCAAAATAAAATTCAGATTCTTTCAGTCAGGGATGATGTCATCAGTCCAGTCAGAATAATAGCAACTAAACATAAGTGCTGTGGAATTACAACAGCTGGGAAGGGAGAGATGGTTGTGGTTGGGGATTGTGGTAATACAAGTATTGCTGGAGTCTGATCAGAGATGGGAGAGAGGTCAATTATTCTGATCAGTATGACTCAACATCTGGACACTTCAACTACATAGCTCTGAACAACTCTAAAACACGTGTCTTTGTTACAGTGCCTTATACAAATTCCCTTCAATGTTTCAATGTGGAAGGTAAGAAGCAGTATACCTACAGTCCAGACAACCTCAGACACCCTTTTGGAGTAGCTGAGGACAGGGATGATAACATCTATGTTGCTGGATGTGCTTCTCATAACATTCATCAGTTATCACCAGAAGGGTACGTCCTACAGGTCATAACTACCGGAGTGCCAAATGATCCATTGGCAATAAGTTTTGATAACAGTAGGGATACTTTTATCATTACAAGCTATTCTGAAAAGCAAAACTTACACATGTACCAAATGAAATGAAACTTAAAACGGAAATCTGATCATCATACATCATGTACAGAAATAGAAGAGGTTTCATTAAAGGTGCAAATAATTTAATCTCAAGCTGTGTTATATTGTGAGATGATTAACATCACTTACATAATAGGATATTTTGGGTAGTTTAATGTGAGGCCTCATAGATGCGATGATGCTCTCTTTGTTAATGATGACACTATAAGAGGATAACTTTTGTCTGTATTCATGGGCACTGTGTAACTTCTGCCCATTTTTGTAAATAATTATTATATCCTTTTCCTTGCCAACAATATTAGATAACTATATATAAGGAGTGAAAAGCACTTTTCAGATTCTACCCTGAATTAGACATTTAAAATGAGAAATGCAATTTAATAGGTACATTTTTGCTCATTCGTGGCAGTGGATGATTATGAAATCAATATTATAAAGTGAAATCAGAAATTAAAATCTTTAATTTCATGCTCCTACATTTTCTTACTCCAACAAATGAAAAGGTTATTTAGAAGATGACATACTGATATAGCACATACTGTGGCCAAATAGATTGGTGTAAAAACAAACAAACAAATTGAATTTCACAGAAAGTGGATTAGAATACAGGGAATACAAAGTCACAATGAGTTTTCATAATTCAACCAGTGTAACTTGGATTTTCCTCAGAATTTGAAAATTACTTAATTTGTATGTACAATTTATTAGCCATCTTGGCAATTAACAATAAATTTTCAAATAAAACTTTTGTTGCTTTTTTTCTTATCAACAAGTAATCTGCATGACATCTGTTATTAGGGCATTAATCAGCAATTAATAAGCAATTAATTCAATGAGGTGATAAACATTTGTTTCAATCGTACATATTTACGTATCATCAGTTTTTAAATATTAAATATCATTTGATGAACATGCACATTCTTTTTCCATCAGTACATGTCTCTTGTTGGATATGTATCTGTCAGCCTATACACCAGTAGCACTCCACCTATTGCTAATACAATTTCTTCCCTTGTTATTGTACTGCTAGGATTACCACTGCTACTATTACTACTATTTCTTCCCTTCTAATGATACGAGGATTACCACTCCTACTATTATTACTATATCTTCCCTTCTAATTGTACTACTATGATTACCACTCCTACTATTATTACTATATCTTCCCTTCTAATTGTACTACTATGATTACCACTCCTACTATTATTACTATATCTTCCCTTCTAATTGTACTACTATGATTACCACTCCTACTATTATTACTATATCTTCCCTTCTAATTGTACTACTATGATTACCACTCCTACTATTATTACTATATCTTCCCTTCTAATTGTACTACTATGATTACCACTCCTACTATTATTACTATATCTTCCCTTCTAATTGTACTACTATGATTACCACTCTTACTATTACTACTACTATTTTTTTCCTTCAAATGATTCTGCCAGGATTATCATTTCTATTACTACTACCATTAAAAGAAGCTGTGAAATTAACAAAGTATATAGTCATGCAGTAAGAATAATAATGATGATAATGATAAATCAAGAAATAAATAAATCGAGTTTTATTGTGAATATAGGTAAAAATATGTGGTCATGATAAATGTGTGTTATATCAAACAACAAAAAAGATGGACATCACATATATTTATTGATTCTGAAATCAACCTCATTTATCACAATCCCCTCTATTCATTGATAATAGCAGTTTCTTAAAAATCAGTAAGTTTTCCTTCTTTTTTGAAAATAACGTCATGGTCAATCATATATCCCTATCAGCATGTGCCAAGCAAAAACATCTCAAGGCATCACAAAGTTATGGCATATTTAAATATTACTTGTATGGTTTTTATTTCACAACTTTTATCAACCATGAAAACTTGGTCCTGAATATAATCAAGGCTGTCTCAACTTTAAGAGTATCACAGTAGCTAATTTATACAATACAAAGCATGAAAAGCTAGCAACCGTGTCATTACTTAATTTAGCAAAATTTGCAAAATATGACAAACGCAAAAATTCAAATTTTAAAAAAGTTTATGTATATTCTAAGCTAGAAGTCAATAAATGTATCAATACATATTGTTTTAATTCTCTCTCTTTTCAAGTAGATTTAGAAGTAATTCATCTCTGAAATATTCTTCCCTTGGCAAATGTTATAGTTTGACTGCTACAACAGTATGTGAACTTAAAATTGACTGTTATCAAGAACATCTACACCTGCACTCAAAAACGGGATGACCATATGCATGAGGCCTGTCCAAATCTTACATGAGCACACTCTTCATCTGAGATCTACTTGTTAGCGCTGGATGGGCCTATGTCTGAGGCCTGTCTAACCTTATATGCCCCATAAAACTACTAGTAAAAACTGGATGGCCCTATGCCTAAGATCTAATTTTTATATGTGGCCCCTCTTCCTCAGAACTTGTCACAGCAATATGGCCCTATGGCTGAGGCCTGTTTAAATCTTCTATTATTCCCTATTCCACTGAGAACTACTTGTCAAAATCTGGCTGTCCATACACCTGAGGTCTTTCAAAGTCTTATATGGGTCCCCCTTATTCTGAGAACTACTTGTCAAAGCTGGATGGTCCTATAACAGCGACCTGTCTAAATCTTGTATGGATGTTTAGTCCAAAGAAAAATATATCAAAACTGTATGGCCTTGTGTCTGAGGCCTGTCTACATCTTGTATTGGATCACTCTCCCTGACAAAACTATTTTTCAAAGCTGGAAGGCATGAAGTATGAGGCCTAAGTTTTATATGGGTCCCCTCTTATTCTGAGAATTACTTCTGAAAATTGGATGAGCATATGAGCAATGCCTGTCTACATCTCTTCTGCTAATAACTACTTCTCAAACTGGATGACTCTATGCCTGAGGCCTCTCTGGCTCTTAAATGTATCCTACAGAAAGATCATTGCATACATGCCAACCATTATATTTTTGGCAGAATCATTAAGTTTTTTCTCTCACCAAATTACACATAGCTCCAAACTGTATGTGAATTATGTCTTTTTTGGTACTTGAAAAAATAAAATGCAACAAAAAATTGTTTTTGTCATTTTTATTATCATCTCTTTAAATCCATCATATAAACTTGAGAATATTCTTAAAATGGTGACTGCTGCATAACAATAGCTTAAAAGGACTTCCTTATTTGCTATTTATAGCAACTGTATATGACCAATTTCCAAGAAAACTAACGGGTTTCTTCAAATGTTAACTTTGCTTCACAGATTCATTTTATTGATAAGCCAAGTTGTGAACAAGTCTGTACTTTTAAAGAAACTGGTGCCAGATGGTAAGTGAAATGCTTTATGGTGTAAGTTGTGGATGTCTTAATGAAACATATTATATCTTTGCAAACTTCAAAATATGTCAATTCAGAAAAAGGACAAATCAACACCGCTTTACAAACTTCAAAAGAAGAATACAAGAACCATGTAATACAGTACTGAGCACCTGATCTCATTGCAGTTTCCAGTTCACGTTCATTCAGCAAAAGCTACACATGTAGACTAGTTAATGAGAGCTGAATATAAATGTTTTTCAGCATATTTTGTGCTTGTATTCTGGTCCTAATCCATATGGATTTATCCCTTTCTGACAAGACTTCTGACCAGCTGCAGAACCAGATTAGTAGTAAAATTATATCTTGCTCATACATGCTGTAATTCAGGCATGTAGTATAGAGATTATACTGCACCTAAAAAAAGGAAACAAATTGGTGCTAAAAATGGCATATCATTTACTGCTGCAAATTCTGACATTCAGTCAATAAGAAAGCAATGTTATATTGCACGCATATGCCATATTTGCTCAAGTATATCAATTTTCCCAGCTGAATAGGGACCAGATCTGGGTCTATGTTTTTTGTTGCATTTACAAGCTCAAGCTAGCAGTCATGGGACATTTCATTATAGCTTAACATGTGAATGTTTCATAGATAGAATTAACATTTATTCCCTAGATGTTAGTCATGGGATATTACTTGATCATTGAACATCATGACTGTTTGACAGTTAGATTTAACCTCTATTCACTAGATGTTAGTCATGGGACATGACATGATAGTTCATAGCAGACAATCACTGACAATATTAAACAATGCACATAGCGGCGCTGCTAGGTCAATCAGCTGGTGAGTGCAGAAGAGGAGATAAAAAAGATACAAGTGTACCATGCATCAATAAATATTACAACATAAAATGTATCGCTAAGTATCACAACACTTGAAATCTATTAATAAGTATCATAACACATAAAATGTATTAATATGCATCATAACACTTAAAATATATCAATATGTAACATAGCACATAATATCCATGATATATCTATTGATCTGTCTCTTAACATTAAATCTATTTATTCTAAAATACACAGACATATTTGGCGTAAACTTTATACTAGCAATTATTCTGCACTGTTTGCAAATTATCTTTGGTCCCATTAATTATTTCATATTTGAAAATCATAATATTTTAATTATTTTTATTTTTACTGAGAATGTCTTGCAAATTTATACTTTACAAATCTTCATACAAAACAATGAGTTGAAAATTACACTTTTAATTATTAATATTTACATATCTCAGAAAATATAAATAAAGTTTACAAACAACTGCAGATTCTTAGAAATATTACACAATAACTGGCACAGTTTTATCTCATGCCATGATTACTTTCATGCCAATCTCATTGCAGAGCTGCAGTCCATGACTCAGCATCTAAGACTGAACAGTAGGTGGCCTTCCAGTCAACATTCATACACAGCTGTGGAAATTTGGCTATCTGTTTTGCCATCTGAAGGGACTGTCCTAGAGCTGCAATTAAACAAGGACAATAACAGCAGAATAACAATAGCCAAAGGTGAATATTTCATACTGTTTATTAATCATCTTGGAAAATTAATAACCAATGGATACCGTTGCTACCACTATCTGTATACATAAATGAGTAACCTTTCTGGGGAACTGAAAAAAAAAATGTGGCTTGAAAACTGGAACTTCAGCTATACAGTCGTACAACTAAACAAAAACATTTTTATATTTATGCAAATTCATTAATATAATTTACACAATTTGATGAAGCTCAGAAATTATCAGATATAACCGATCATCATAGTTGTTATCATTCTACTATATTTGTTAAAGACAGCCGAAAGAAGGAAATAAACCTGATTCTTTATTACAATCATAAGGGACAAATATATGATGAAAAGGTATATGGACAGTAGTTTGTTAGGCCAAGGGAGACAACTCTGAAATTTAGCATTAGAATCTTTTGATTTCCCATTTACCAATATATAAACTGTTTTCATTAGTCAGTCCTTACCCTGGTTAATCTGGAAGACAAATGCTCAGTACAGTTCTTGAATATACTTCAAAAAGTTAAATAATGTCGGATCATTAACACACTGGACATTATGTAAAACAAAGTTAGTGTGAAAACAAACACAAGAAATGTAGAGCTTCTACCCAAAAATAAATTCCTTGATTAATATATTAAAAGCTGCAAAGACCCTAGTATGGTATCTTTACTGGGATATAAAGATAGTGGAGACACCGATATGAATACAGGCAAACCTGTCAATAGCAATCACTCACAGGAAATGGCCAAACAGGCTGTTGCACATAGGTCACCACTATACACAGTTTGACCTTTTAAAATGTATTTTTTAAACAAATACTATGAATAGAATATCAGTCATTAGATTGTTATTATTATTATTATTATTATTATTATTACTACATTATCAAGTCTGTGTTATTTGCACTGTAAAACAAAATCATAATTAAGTGCATATACTATTTTCTCCGAAATTTATGTTCTACACATGCTTACTGTATCCTGGGTTAGATATGAAATTAAATTTTAAAAATGTTAGATAATTTTTAGGATTTTTCAAAGTTTAAGACACACATTAGTTACATGATTAAAAAGCAAAAATTAAAAAATAACTAAAATGACCAGATATCATTAATTTGCATAGTTCATGCATGTTCTAGACTGCTAGGCTAACCTAACAAAAAACTATGTGCAAAAAAAAAAAAAAAACTTTTTGTGGGGTCATGGTAGAGCCAGTCACCATTTATTAATTTTTTTTTAAGATTTTATTATTTATTTAAGTTTCCTTCAGATTTTTAAGGCATTTTTTGGGTTTATAATGTCAAAATGAAATGTTAGATTTTTCAAGGATTTCGAGGTCCTCTTCTGACACTGTGAATAGTTTCACTTTAATCCATGCTAGAAATTAAATCATACTGACTTTAAAAATATACACCCATCTTAGACTGCTGTAAAAACATTAGCTGCCGAGTCAGTTGCTCAGCTCATGTAGATCAAAATGCAGTCAGCGTATGTGAGAAGCCTGTGATGAACAGAAAATCAAAGGCCACTGAATATGTGACCCATAAACTAAAACTTCACCTGTCTTCACATTTTAAATAGTGAATGATTGCTGACCTTAATAAAAGGGACTTGACTCACGTCTCTTCCCAAAGACAAATATCTTTCTCCAGAGATAGCTTTAATTTGCATGTCAATAGAGGAAGATATTTAACTATACCTGTAACAATGGCTCAAAAGGTCCATTTCTGCTGTGATAACACAACTACTTTTTCTCACCATCAGCCCTCTACAGTAATGATAAAAACTACCTTGCTTTTGACGTTAACACATTGGCACCTTTGAGTTACAGTGTCAACATGATTGGAGTTAGGAGTATGCGCAATGTAAGAAATGTTTCCACATTGATTCATATGATGCTTGATCATGACCTCACAGACACGATCATGAAAATGGATGTAACTTGTATCTGTTCTCAAAGGTGAACATGTTGTTTCTTCAGAGATGAAGATATCTCACTATAACTGTCACAATGGCAGAAAAGATGACTTCCATTTCTGCTGCAATAACACAACTGCTTTTTCCCACCATCCAGCAAACAAATTGTTTAGACCTTCTACATTAATAATAAAAACTGTCGTGCTTTCAAAAATCAAATATTGTCACCTTTGTGTTGCACTGTCAACATGACTAGACTTAAGAGAATAAGCAAAATAAGACATGTTTCCACACTGATTTATCTGATAATCCTTTTCCTAAACAATGTTTGCATAAACTGAATGGTCAATGTAGATATGCTCTTGTGCCCACTTATGCAGGGAGAAACCATTGTCTAGTTAGGAAACACCAGGCTATTGACTATTGAAGGCAGGCAGCAGTTACATACAAACTATTTATGTACGATACTGGGAGGGAATTACAAAGGCCAGTGTGAACAGGTGGCTGCTGGGTAAAGGTGACTGTTACAACAGGTTTACTGTAATCAAGGGATATTAAAAATTGTGGAAAAACCAACATAAATAACAGGGATATAAAGAGCTGTGGTCTGAGACACCAACATAGGGTTCATACAGGTTTATGTGAAGGGAAAATTCATGGACAGAACCCAGATTCTCGAGTAACACAGAATCAAGATGTAAGCTAAAATGACTCTAAACTAGGAAAAGTCAAACGAATAAGACAAAATAACTGTACATGAAAGCAAGCTGGCTCTGCCATTAATTCCTAAGAACTATTAATCATAAAATATAACAAATGCCGTAATCCAAACTGACAGGGTGTATAACTAACACTGGCACCACAGAAAAAATACAATAAAAACAAAAACTAAAAACTGCATCAGGTCATTAAAGTTTAAAAGAAAGCAACTGGGTGCGGAAGGGATACTTCTTACATGGAAAGTAGTATATTTTGTTAGTGTCTTTTGTAACCTTTTTGAAGCCAATCTCTATATTCATCCCTTTCAAGCCATATTTCCTTAAAGCAACAAGAACCAAGTTTACAGTGAAAGTTCATGATTGATCAGTTGCTTTGTTTTATTTTCTGGCCGTTTTGAAACATCTGTCTTTCAGTAAATTAACATGCAGTTCACACTTTATTAATTTAACAAAAACTACTCCCAAAAGGCATATGTTCTAGGATGTTGCATAAGACAGACCACTCCCATGCAATCAGCAGATGACAGGTTCATGTGCTGTCCACTTAAAACTTTGGACACTGATCTTTGTTTCAAAATATGAACAATAAAGCAAATGAAATGCATAAACATATGGCTCAAATATTTTATATTGTTGTCATTTTCAAAAATTCAAGTATATTCAAGGACAAATTCAACATATGATCACAATTCAAGCATATTCAAGGACGTGAAAAGGGATTAAACAATCCAAGGATTTTCAAGGTGTGTATGAACCATGCTAAATAATCAGGCTACAAGGAGATGTTGAAACACCAACATGATTTTGGTGTGGTCTGATGTCTTAAAGCACAGCAACAAAAGCACCGTATATACTTGTGTATAAGCCAAATAATTTAAGAAAAAATAAAGGACTGGAATAAGGGGGGTTGGCATATCCGTGGGCCGATGTTTAAACATGACAGTTTTTAAGTCTTTTTGTTAACTACTGTAATGGCTGTAAATCTTGGGACACGAACAAGTAATTTTTCCGTCTCCTAA
Source organism: Megalonaias nervosa (assembly GCA_016617855.1). Classification (NCBI taxonomy): domain Eukaryota; kingdom Metazoa; phylum Mollusca; class Bivalvia; order Unionida; family Unionidae; genus Megalonaias; species Megalonaias nervosa. The sequence goes on along the minus strand of JAECUM010005180.1, from coordinate 19,371 downwards.
GACATATTCATATAAAAAAAAAAATCATTTTCGTTGACCCAACACTTATTAAACTGTTATAAAGTACTACGATTTATTTTGTTATTATTTTGCATGTGCATATTTTCCGAATTCTCCAACACAAAATTAAATAAAGGTAACTACAGACTTCATAATTCGCAGGTCAGTTGCGTTTACCTGGGAGACTTGGCTGAACTATAATTTACAGTGCTTACACAGTGCAGAGCTTGCATAGGGTCACTTAAATCCTTATTCCCAAACATATTAGATACAGATTTTGCTTTATTGATTGTTTCGACCAAATTGCATTCTTCCAGATAACATTTCAGCTAGTCCTTAATAGCTGTTTTATCTATGTTGAATCATGCGCTCACGAGTTATTCATTTTCCATGATATAAGCGGTCCTACAAACTGAGGTAATATTTATGAACAGGTATGCACGTTTAACTGTACAAGGCACATAACCAGCATAACTTACATGTTCACAAAGAGTGGTAATAATAGAGGATAAAATTCTCATTATGGATCAACTAAGATCGTCATCAATCTATCTTAGTTTTGTGTTTTGGCCGAACAACATCATAAGTTTCCATACAATGGAAAGCTTGTTGTTGTTGTTGTTGTTGTTGTTGTGGGGCTTAACGCCATTTTTCAGCACACGATAGGCTATACATGGCGGCCAGTATTAATGGTGGAGGAAGAAACCGGGAAATTCCCGGAAAGAACCACCGACCCACAAGAAGCTACTGGCAAGCTTTCTCACATATCCACATTCGCCGAATCCTAGACTCGAACCCACGCAGACAGAGGTGAGATGGCAGTGATCCATAACTGAGAGTGCTTTAGACCACTCGGCCACTCGGGGCCCCCAATGGAAAGCTTGATGTTTCGGCATCTCCTTTGTTGAGAGTTGGCGGATTTGTCTTTCGTTTTCCGACAGCAATACTGGGCCAGTTAATCATTAAAACCCTGAAACTGGCTTGTGTTGAGAGGGAATTTTGACCGGCAGCTATACCAGTACATTGATGTGTAATTGCCTTTCATTCCATAATATTAGCACGATTACAATAGTTTTGTAAAACGTAGTGTAAGGTATACTGTTACGACCCTGTAGTTAAATTACATGTGTGTTAAAATTTGAATTCTTTCTAAATTTTTTTATTTCATTTTTATTTCATTTTTATATCATTAAATGTAATTATTATTGTGATGATGATTATGTTCGCAGGGTCTGATATTTTGTTAAAAACATTGTGTTTATTTAGAACGTAAATGTGACTCGCGTAAGCACGATTTTTGCATGAGGGTTTTGTCATATTAAGTAAACAGTCGGAAATAGCTATGTAAATGATTGGTTGTGACCATGGTCATTACTAAGAATACTTGTTGACATTCTATACTACGTTCGTGATATTTCGAAATCTCCATGATTTCTTCGTGCTTGTACATGAAATGACGTATGAGTTTGCTTTAATATCCTCAGGTACCTGCGAACTAGTCTAGAGTCATATTGGAGAGTAATATTTTAACATCTTAGAGAGTCACATCATAACATCATATAGAGTTTTCAATACCTTAAGAAGGTATTCTTTTGTGCTGGAAAGATTTGTTCGTTCGTACGTATGTAGAACAACATGTGTTTTGTTATCGATGAAAGCTGTACTTCGTCTACCTGTTAAATGATAATTATTTTCTCTGGAGAACCACATGACTGGCTTTGGACAAAAACATCTGCTGAAATTAATTCTAAATTAGAACTGAACAATACAATTTGTGATTCACAGTGAAAATTCTGGATACTTGTGTAAAACATTCGTCTGACGTCGTCATCTGCCATCTTGGAATGGAATTTAGATTCAGACTTCAATTTAGAACTGTTTATTCACAGGACTTATGTTTTTCACAATTTTAGGACACATTTTAGGATCTTCATCATAAATCATAAGTCTTGTTTCATATTTGTACCTTTTCACCGTGTTTTCTAGGGAAATAAATTATTTTTGTAAAAGCTTACAAAGCTTGTTCTAGTCACTCTTTTCTTTATGTTACCTTAAACGAGCCGAAACGTAACAATACCTGTCAGCTTTTCAAAAGCCAAGAAGGGAGACTGAATGAAAAAATAGAGATTGGGACCTACAATCAGGAGGTTTTTGTAGCATTTTAAAACCTTGTTTTCACTAAATATTGATCGATCTTCCAGGTCCAATATGTGTGAAATTCACAAAGGATGCACCATTTCTCCCTGTGACACACGTTAGTTTCCCCCAGAATGTGCCCTATTTTCATATTCTAGGCTGCTGTGGCCAAACTGCAGAATAGCTAAAGGTTAGTCTTAAATAAACCAGCAAGAAAGCCAGTGTGGCTAATTAAACGTTAATCCTTATCGATGCAACTATTTTGTGAAAATGACTGGCCCTCTGTCATAATTCAAAGAAACCATGTTCTACACTACTGTATGTTATGCAAGTACCAGCAATTGATTGGCAAATAAAGGATTATCAATTTTGTTGAACTAAAGGTACCTAAATAGGCAACCTCATGGAATCGTACATGTGGCAACTATTTTCCCCTCATTGTATATCAGACCTTATTTCCTTACTGTCAACTCAAAAGGCATTTAGTAATGTTTACTATAAAACATATGTATTCTGAATCAGTTTTTTGAGGACACATATGCTATGTGGTATGTACATTCATTCCTCCTTTTAATTTAACAATGGTAATTAACATTCGTATATACGGTGTAAAAATACCAGATGTTCAGTCGTGTAAGTTTCTTTGGTGGGAATGGCGCATATGGAGTTATAGCATTCATAGTGATAATTCTTGGGATTGAAATTGTCAACAATTTTATTTTTGTGGTTTATTTTTTGTTCTGGTTTATTTTCTGATTTTTGTATTTTTGTAGAGGTAAAAAAAAAATCATAAAATTACGTAAATAACCTTAAACTTAACATTTTACTTAGTGAGGAAGTAATGTAATTATTTCGTCACAACAATATTCACAGGTGATACAACAGAACATGACTTCCATGGATTGCATACGATATATATATATATATATATATATATATATATATATATATATAGGACTCTTCTTTTTGAGGAGAAATGAAAATCGAAGACATAATGTAATAATCAGGAGTTCTCTGCAAAAATCGGGAGATATGAAATTGGGAGGTAGGCATGGAGCGACCCCAAAAATCAGGGCGGGGGGGGGGTCTTCCCAGCATGAGAGCTGGGAGGTATGATGTAAGGTCACTTACATCAAAGCAAAATACAACTCAGCTTTTACGGTATTAGCATAATTTCTGAAGCATTATTTCTGAAACTGCATTATTGTATTTTGAAGATATCCTTAAAGTTTAGTGCAGTGGTGTCCATGATTCGACTGTGCGTGCTCAAACCTACAATGTACATGTGGTGGTGCCATTATGTAAATAAGCTCAGTAGCCTAAGTGCGAGCGTTGAATCAAACCGTGTTGTTGCTTGTTGTGTTGTCATACTGGGATCACATTTTAATGAGTTTAGTATTTACAATTTCAAGGCAAAATAAAAACATAATTACTGGTGCACTGATATAAAATGTCCAATGCAATAACACATAAATAAACAATAACCGAGTCAAAAGGGAGAGGTAGTGTTACAGCAACTCGCGATTGATCAATTCATGTCATCGTTTGATTAAATTATACACAAATCTAAATTAGGCAGAAACAGTAAGAAAACAGAAAATTAAATAAATTAATTTCCAAACAATTACCATTCCTTTTTAATAATCATACATAAGTATATAAGTATACGTGTAATTTTTGTTATTATAACTTTGCCTAAATAAATGCATTTAGAACTTCATGCGTGCATCTTGTGATGTCTCAGAATTGTGGGTCAGTTTATACGCGGGTCATGCACTTTCTAGTGTTTATACCCGTTCAGTTTGGGGGTTGGCTTATATGCGAGTATATACGGTAGGTTTTTTAGTCCCAAGGCCATTGGTGTAAAGTGCTGTGCCCAGGAACACATTATGATAGCTGACCTGGGTGAATCCAATGGTAAGATCTGAACCTGCAATCTCTTGACCATGAATCATTTAAACACATAGCAAGTCTGGACCACCAGTCAATGAGCTGCCATGACTCTTGCTTCCATTAGTCAGGCCTTGACGGTAATTTGGTTGTCCCAAGAACTTTGTTATGAAAGTGTTTTTTGTTGCATTGGAAATATATACCAACCTGTTGCCGTAACAACTACCCCATTGGATAGTCACATTTCAAGTGCTTCTTTGCCCCACCAAGCCTGCCAGTCAGGATTAGGGATCAAGACAGTCTTATCAGCTTGGAAAGTCAGACAGCGCCTACATCTATGAGGCGGACACCTGTAATAATAAAGAACAAAGATATATTTTCCATTGATTGGTTTTGTGATTTATAGCACAACACCACAAATAAGCTATTTTATACCTTGGCAACAGGAATAAAGTGCCTTGCCTAAGGACATGCCCCACTAGCTGACACAATGGTATGATTCAAACCCACACCCATTCGGTCATGAATCTTTCAAGCATCCATGGCACATGCCTTAGTGGTAGTGTTAGAAACTAAATGAAATTTTACTAACAATCATTCTTGCATTCCATATATATATATATATATATATATATATATATATACAGTGTATATATAAAGTTCTTATTATGGTTTTCTCTGATATTCTGACAAAGTTTTAATACAGTGATAGAATTGCAAAGGCCTGTACCTTGAGTGTCAGGCAGGTTTCACTGGAAAGGAGCAGTAAAGTATTTTAAATTGTAATAATTATCTTTAAAACAATGTAGGCTTCTGTAAGATACTTACAATGGCCCTGATATGAATATTATGGCAACTATCTTTACAACAATGTAAAAACCCTCTGAGGTCTTGGATTTCTAGCTGGTTCCTTTTTACATTCTTAAGAGACTTGTCATTATACAACTGCATACCAGATTTCCTGGGATGCAAACCGTTTACAAGATACAACTATATACCAAGTTTGGGACAGAAACACTTGTCATGATACAACAGTTACAACATACCAAGTTTTTTGGGACACAATACCAAATTCATACAACACAAAGTCTTGTCATGATAAAACTAGATACTAAGTTTCATTGAACACAAAGATCTGTCATGGTACAACCACATAACAAGTTTCATGGGAAAAAAAGAATTGTCTTGATACAACCAAATGCCAAGTTTCATGGAACAGAAAGAATTGTCATGATATAACCGCATACCAAATTTCATGGAGCACATAGATCTGCATGATACAACCATATACCAAGTTTCACAGAACACAAATATCCATCATAATACAACCACATACCAAATTTGTGTGTGTGTGTGTGTGTGTGTGTGTGTGTGTGTGTGATTTGGATTTTTAACGTAGCTTTAACAATTTTTCTGTCATATCGCTACAATGTCTACACTGTGGCAGTTTATAGCGATGTCTAGCACTGGGGCATCATGCCGCAGACATGTAGCATGATGTCCCACCCAGTCACATTATCCTGACATCAGGCCAACCAGTCCTAACACTAACCTCTTAATGCTGAACACCAAGCGAGGCAGCTGTTAGTACCACTTTTATAAGTCTTTGGATGTGATGTGATGTGATTATGATTTTTAACGTAGCTTTAACAATTTTTCAGTCATATCGCTACGATGTCTGCAGTGTGGCAGTTTGTAGTGATGTCTAGCACTGGGACATCGTGCCGCAGACATGTAGCATGATGTCCCACCCAGTCACATTATCCTGACACCAGGCCAACCAGTCCTAACACTAACCTCTTAATGCTGTGCGCCAAGCGAGGCAGCTGTTAGTACCATTTTTGTAAGTCTTTGGTATGACTCGGCCGGGGATCGAACCCACGACATCCCACATCCGAGGCGGACGCTCTAACCACTAGGCCACCAGAGCGGTTGCATACCAAGTTTCATAGAACACAAAGATCTGTCATGATACAACCACACACCAAGTTTCATATAACACAAATATCTGTCATGATTCAACCAGATACCAAGTTTCATAGAAAACAAAAATCTGTCATGATACAACCAAATACCAGATCTCTTAGGATACAAACACTTGTCCTGATGCCACCACATACCAAGTTTCATGGGACCGGAAGAAGTGTCTTGATACAAGCACATACCAAGTTTCATGGGTCAGAAAGAACTGTCTTGATACAACCACATACCAAGTTTTATGGGGCACAAAGATCTGTCATGACACAACCAAATACCAAGTTTCATGGTACAGAAAGAATCGTCTTGGTACAACCATATACCAAGTTTCATGAAAATATCTTGAATGGTTCTCACTTGACACAATGTCTAGCCATGGTATAAATGCATATAAAGTTACATGAACACCTCAAAGTGTTCAAAAGTTAAGAACATGAGATATATGGACAAATGGATAGATGGTAAGCTGACTCCATTATAAATCCCATCATCATCACCACTTCATTTGCAGTGCATGTAAAAACTTGATTTATGATGGTCTAGCTATGTTTAGTTATGAAATAGTGCTCTGCTGAAATTGAGAATTACTCCACCTCTGACAACTTTCTGGTGTTTACATTGGTTATGATAGGTTATCTGGAAAGGTATATCAACACCATATCCAATCACCAGGAAAAATACCAGGCTTTAAAATTCTAAAGGATTCTCACTCTCAGACTCAGACAAAACTCAACATCACTGAAACTGATTGGCTAATGTCAAAATCCTGAAAAATTAGGTATCAGGCTTTGATTGGCTGATAATGATGTCACTAACCAATCAGATGTCAGAATGTGATTGGTTGATGTAAAATCACCAACCAATCACTGTTAAAAGATGGCTTGTTAGAACATGAAGATAACAGGCTATACATGGCGGCCAGTATAAATGGTGGAGGAAGAACCTGGGAAAGGTATGAGAACGAGACAACTGTAACAGATGGCATATCAGGTAATATGAGACAATTAGAACAGACCACATACCATTAGAACTGACTAGGTATCATGTGGTGCCAGACAATTAAGAACAATCTACATATCTGTGAAACAACAACAACAACAAGAGCTAACTGTGTATCAGGTGGTGTAAGGCAATTAGAGCAGACTGGTTGCCCAAATATTACAGTATTATAAAACATTTTCAGGCACTATATGCAGAAAATGGTCTACAATGCATTTGTTCAACACATGATAGTGTACATGCTGTTGAATAATGATCAAGTTATCAGAACTCTGAAAGTCTAAGTCTTACAATTTTTGTATCTGTGATAACATTGCATGGTTTTTGAGAGAAATTTTAGTTTTCTGAGACCATGAACCACAAACATTTTCAGCCACCAAAGAGATAAAAATTTCAACATTTTCCATTTGCAACTTGGAGGTCAGTCCTTCAGATTATAGCTGCCAAACAGATCACATTGGCTATGAACAAAACAAGCACTGACCAAGAAGTTAAATGCATTAAACTATTCTGTCATTTGGAACTTTGGGAATCCTATGGTCAATCCAAGCAGAGAAATAACCAAGGTGGTCTGAACAGATTGCAGTTGCTTTCTTGATAAAATATATCTGGTGAAACAAATGCTGCATCTGAGGCACATTTTCTTCTCATAGAAATAGCCAAGTGATCCAAATGAAGTATTTCAAGATAGCAGACATGATGTCAGAGTTAGAGGTCCAATGGGTACCATTTTCATTTAGGACTAAGTACAATGAACACACAATTGTTGTATGTAAAACTACAATTTCAATATTACTGATGTAATGGCCACACAGGAGGTCAGAAAGGCACCAGTGTCATAAACCAGACCTTAGAATGAAATGGTCAACCAAGTTTCAAAACGTACTCCTAAGTAATTTACATTTACACAGTGTAGCAATAACCAAAAAGGGTTGCTAAACAACCTACAGGAGATTGACAGATGCGTGAAAAATAAAAATAAATAAGGGCTGCTACAAATGGCATTGCTTCAGATGTTAAGGGCTACAATATCATGCATACCATTGGTCCAATATCAGACTGTAGAAGATCTCCACGAACACATTGCTCTGGAGATTTGATCAAGGCCTGAAGGTCAAACCCTGCAAAAAATTCCCACCTGAAGTACGAGAAGGGAATAATTCAACACTCCCTCATTAAAACAGTCATACTACAGGACTTTATAAAGATGGAGTACTGTATTAAATGCCTCGAAATAAGGTAGTGCTAATATTATGAGAAAAGTTCTTATGAAGAGGGAGGATGGTATATTGTATTATTATTAAATGCCTTGTAACAAGGAAGAGAATGTTCCATACATTTTGATATGTGTGGATTTTATTTACCTATTCAATACTTCAAGTATAATCATACTACAGTGGAATTTAAACAAATTTACTAAATACAGTGTACCTCACTATAACAATCCTCATTTTAATGCTGTCATTCTAGTAATGTAAGTATGTCGTGTATCACATTACAATACTCAAATTCTGGGGTAAATGTTGGATCTATGCCCATGTATAACAGGGATAAAAATCTGATGGTACCTAATATCAATTTAAGACGTATATAATGAAGTATTTCCCTAGGTTAATTCTGGGGCTGAATACGGACCCCATTTCCAATTCAAAGTTGATGTTTACGTTCCAAATTGTGATCTGACGATTCCCAATTATGACACAGAAGGGTAAACACATAAAATGAAAATTCTCATGAAATACTTGTAGTTTATTTTAAAGAATAAAAAAGACAATAAAAGAAGCATCTAAGGAGATACCAGTATTGAAAGCATTGTTTGCTTGCAATGGAAAATTCCCCAATTCAGTCACACTGCAAGTAATTTTAACAATTCCATGGGCAACAAGTATAATATAAAAAATAACCCAAGGAAAATCCCTGATAACACTAAGACTTAATACCAACATACAGTGCATGATGTCAGTGACATAACTAATTCAGATGGAATTAATATTTTTGCACAATTAATGTACAGCATACCTTTGTTATAACAATGTCCATGAGATACAAAAAATTTACTACCATAACAAGATCACCCTATTAAGTACATGATTAATAAAATATTACAATCACTTAATGAAATGGAATTCATGTCCATACCTGCTTTATATTGTTTGCGGTTTAAGCCCCATTTTCAGCACACAATGTGCTATATGTTGCAACCACAATATCTGGTAGATGAAGAACCTGGCAAAATCCTGGGAAGAACCTCTTATCCATGGGAAGTAACTGGCAAACTTTCTCACATACCCATGTTGGCCAAACCTGATATTTGAACCTACGTGGGCAGAGCTGCATTATAATGGGAACCACATTATGATGAAGGGCCTTATAATAAGGGAGTGTTGTACCAATGTTAGCAAACTCAAGATACACAGTATAATGCTATTTAAGAAACCTCTAAAATTACATTGTTATATACCTACTTAGCACTAATAAGTCATGATACACAAAACATACTGTGCATTTCACAAAGGTCAAAAGACTGTGAAATATGCACCATAATAACAGATTGATTATTCTAACTTATATTTTTAAACTTAAGCTTGCTTTCAACTTTACAATCCTTACAAAAGTAAATAAAAACATTCCAGAGTAAAGAGCCTTGACCTCGCTGATCCAGGCTTACATGATGGTATGATTCAAATATCAAATCAAACCATTTGGTGATAAATGTGACATGCTAACCTCTGAACCACTGCATCTCTGAAATCTTTCAATGAAAAATCCAAATAAATAAGCTATTCAGAATGAGTAGCAATAAGAGGCCAAGTGGGCATGATATCACCCATCTTACTGACATCTTCCTAATGATAAAACATAAGAATGCTTGACCAATATGTCTGGATCAGTAAGATGCTTCAAACAGGTATGTCTTTTAATGTTACTGACTGGATATGCTAAGACTGCAACCATTCCATGATTTATCCCATATTAAAGCCTTCATCAATATTTCATGGCACATCAACATCATTTGTCAACTATTAAAATACCTCTATACTTCATCATTTCTGTCAAAGTGGGTCAAGTTCTTGACAATTAGGCACATTGTTTTTGCATAAGGTTGTCTGTATATATATATATATATATATATATATATATATATATCACTGTTTTTAATAACTATCATATTTGATTATGGATTGGAATAATTTATATTCATGTGAAAGGTTTTCAAGCTAGGACACTCTCACATTTTGTTAAATTTGAGAATTTCCTTTTTTGAAAGGTTTTCTATTTCTTTTTAGCTGTAGCTATATGTACTGGTATATTGGCATCATTTGTAGAAACTTAAAGCACTTTTTGCTGATGGATTCTATCAAATTTGGTAATATTCAGTTTTGAGGAGGTTTTGAAGTGTTCCAAAAGGTTTCTCCTCTTTAGTAATGGCTGCAGTATTTGTTGTTGTTGTTGTTTTCAGGGTTTAATGCCATTTTTCAGCACAAGAAACAGACAACCACACCATAAGCTCATATTCTAAAGAATAAAAAATTGCCTTTAAATCCATACCAAGAATGCCTAAATCTAACTCTTGTATCACCACCAAACGGAGACGGGACAAAATGCTCTATGAATAGACTCATTCATGGGTACTAAACCGGAATTATTAATTCTGGCCTGATTCCTGACAGGCCCAACGTTTTAGTCAAACTTTTGTATTTGCATACCACACGTATTTCAACTTCATACATGAAGTCTTTTGGAATTTCCTTGCAAACAAGACATGTGACAGCTGTCAGAAAGTGTGTAGCGCCGGTGTTCCACAGGGTGCAAGTTGTGGTCCAAGTGTTCTTGAGAAACCAAAATTTTTCAATGCAGTAAAACCCTAATGTCAGTTAGATGGATATTAGTTAAAACAAAATGTCTGTGTACAACCAGGATTCTATGTCATTCAGATGGATAATATAACAAGTGTCTGTGCATAAATTCTATGTTTTGATAAGTTGTAATGCAATTCTTGTTACATATAATTTAACATCAATACATGTACAAAATCAATACATGTCATTTTGCTTTTGGGTAATTTACAGATCTGTAAATAAAGAAAGATTGCATTGTTTATTATTAATTTTATACAAATTTCCAATACAGTAATAACCAACTAATCCTCAGCATATAAAGAGTCCTTGACCTTGGAAATGAAGTCACACTGAATTTCCTCATGTTGTTTCAACAATTACTTCTTCTGGAGTGCTTTGGAACTATAATCCTTACAGTACATGCTACCATGGTGGATGGATGACTTTGGAACTACCATCCTTACAGTACATGCTACCATGGTGGATGGATGACTTTGGAACTACCATCCTTACAGTACATGCTACCATGGTGGATGGATGACTTTGGAACTAGCATCCATACAATACATGTTAACATGGTGGATAGACAACTTTGGAACAACCATCCTTACAGTATATAGTACCATGGTGGATGGATTACTACGGAACTAGTATTCTTACAATATATGCTACCATGGTGGATGGATGACCCATTCATTCTTTAAGGTAAAGTAGGATTTTTTGCAACTAGTTTAAATGAAATGTAAAAAAAAATGAAAAGAATTTGTATACATCTGTATGGGATTTATTTTGTGCATTTATTCTCAGATATTCTGACATTGTTTACTACAGTGATTGAATTTCCTGTGACGTAAGTGTCAGATAGATTTCAGAGGATAAGAACAATAAAATATTTTAAATTATGACAACCGTCTTTACAACAATGTAAGCTTCTGTCAAATCTATATAATGACCTTACAAGCATCTTACAACAATGTAAACTTCTGTCAATTCTATACAATGACCCTAACAAGCAACATTACAACAATATAAGCTTCTGTCAAATCCATATAATGACCCTGATAACTGTCTTACAAGCATCTTACAAATGCTATGGACACAGTGATAAGGCAATTATTCTACATCATTTAATATTTGAATAATTATAATTAGAGACTATTCTCCAACATACAAATGGGTCTGTGACCTTGGAAATGAAGTACGTATAATCCTTACACTGACCTTGATACTAAATTATGACAACTATCTTTACAACAGTGTAGGCTTGCATCAAAGCCTTACAATGACACTGAATTATGAGAGCTATCACTACAAAAATATAGCATTCCGTAAATTCTTTATAATGACCCTGCCACACAATCATTAAAATTATCATTTCAACACTTTAGGTTTTTTGCTGTTATATCCTTACATTGACCCTGACCCTAAATTATAACAAACATCTTTACAACAATGTAGACTTATTTGTGTATAATCTTTATGATAATTGTTACTAAATTATTACAGCTATAAATGTCATCTTCTTTATGTAAAATCTTTAAAATCAATCACTCTAATTTATGACAACTATCTTCACAACAATATAGGCGTGTGTCTAATCCCTATATTGACCGTGACTACAAAATTATGAGAACTATCTTTAAAACAATGTTGACTTGTGTCAAATCCTTACAGTGACCACAATACTAAATTATGACAGCTATCTTTACAACAATGTATTTTTTTGTAAAATCATTATAATCATCAGATACTAAAAATAGATCAGTCAACAGGCACTTCCACAGTTCTTAAGTACAAATCTGACACAGTGGAATGTTGTATGAGACAGAAAAAACTTGTCATAATACTACTACATACCAAGTTTGGGACACCACCACTAGTCATGATTGAACTATATACCAAGTTTGGGACACCACCACTAGTCATGATACAACTACATACCAAGTCTGGGACACAAACACTTGCTAAGATACAACTACATGCAAAGTTGCATGGGACACAAAGATTTGTCATGATTGAACTACATACAAAGCTTGGGACACTTGTCATGGTATAACTATATACCAAGTTTGGGACAAAAACACTTGTCATGATATAACTATGTACCAGATTTGGGACACCAACACTTGTCATGACTGAACTACATACCAAGTTTGGGACACATACACTTGCCATGATATTAATTACATACCAAGACTGGGACACAAAATCTTGTCATAATACTACTACATACCAAGTTTGGGACACCACCACTTGTCATGATATAACTACATACCAAATTTGGGACAAAAACACTTGTCATAATATAACTACAAAGTTTGGGAGACATACACCTGCCATGATATTAATTACATACCAAGTCTGGGACAAAAATACTTGTCATGATACAACTACGTACCAAGTTTGGGACAAAACACTTGTCATAATATAACTACATACCAAGCTTGGGACAAAAACACTTGTCATGATACAACTACATACTAAGTTTGGGACAAAGACACTTGTTATCATATAACTACATACCAAGTTTGGGACACCAACAATGGTCAATACAAATACATACCAAGTTTGGGACACAAACACTTGTCATCATACAACTACATGCAAAGTTGTATGGGACACAAAGACTTGTCATGACTGAACTACAAACAAAGCTTGGGACACAAACACTTGTCGTGATATAACTACATACCAAGTTCGGGACACCAACACTTGACATGATATAACTCCATACCAGGTTTCATGAAAATATCTTAAATTGTTATCCAGATAAGATGAGAAGAACATAATGGTGGGACAAACGTGATGTATAAAAATGGGGATAATTCTTCAAAAGTTGATCAGAAAGACTCCAGTGTTTTCACAGGACACAATGTCTAGTCATGATACAAAATCATGTCAAGTTAGATGAAGAAATGTTCAGGAGTTATTAAGTTACGGATAAATCGGCAAGCTGACATCAGTATACTCCTCACCACACCCACTGCATTTGCAGGGCACATAAAATTTTGATTTATGAGATTATAGCTCTGTTTAGTTAGTTGATAATGTGCACTGTTGAAATTGAGAATTAATCCACCTCTGATAAGTTTCTTGTGTTTACACTGGTTATAGTAAATCATGGGAGAGGCAGATCAACATCATATCAAGTCAGTAAGAAAAATATAAAGATTTAAGTTTATAAGGAATTCCCACTCTCACTCAGATAAAACTCATAATCCTTGCAGCTGACTGGCTAATGTCAAATCACAGACCAACCAGATTGCAGAATATGATTCTAATGTCTAATGTCAGACCACTCACCACTCAGATGTTGGCATTTGAATGGTTGACTGACCTAAACTCACTATCCAATCATAAGAGAGACTTTGAATGGCTGTTATAAACAACCTGAAATTTCAGATGTCATGCAATGATTGTCTGATATAAAATCATAGGCTAAAGATGTCAGAACCTGATTTGCTGATGTCAATTCACCCACCAGATGTGAAAATTCTGAGTCAAGTCAGAGTGTAAAGACTTCTTTACAACCCTGGGACCTGATCACTGTGACAAACCTTTGAATAACACCATATAATGTCATCAACCTGTTAAATGCTGGCCCAGCCACCACATGAAAATTTTAGAAATATCATCTGAAATGAAGTTAGAGTTAAATGCAGGCTAAATGGGATGTATTATTTGTTAGTTACCGTATAATAGATGATACCAAGTCAACTGAAACTAACCTTTCTTTCCTTGCAAGTACCTCTTCCAGCAAGTTTCCTACTAATATGCTATCATTCCATTCTTCAGATCACTGGCAAATAACAATACTAGTAAAGGACCCTTGTTTCTCTGGCATATATTTTAAATGCTGATGCAAAGACATTGCCACATGACCTTTTCAAACTGGAAATTAGCCTATGACAACTGACACTTGGATAACTGCCCATACCATGCTTTCTGCAGAAAATGTCCATCATGGCCAACTCCTCCATGATCTATAGCTCACACATCATGGCTCCAGCCACTGCATACCCAAACACAGCCATCATGATTGACCTGGATGTCAGAAGTCAAGAGGGCCCTTAAATCAAACCAAAGAATGTTTACATGTACTAGTTCTTTGAAATTTCAATGTTACAAATTGAGAGTAAATTCATTTGATTTGTTACATGTCTAGGCTCTTACAAAATGTAATAAGAAAAGAGTGAAGACAACAAGCTTTGTAAAATTTAACAAATAATTTATTTCCTAAAAAGCCGAGGTAAAAATGAGAAAATGGACTTACGGTTTATGAATCAAATCCAAAATTAATCCAAGAATTAAAAAGTAGAAGTACTATTAATTAAAAGTCCTAAGTGAATCACAGTTCAAATCCTGATGAAATTCAAGATGGAAGGTGACGACACTATCTGTGATAGTCAGCGCCATACTGATGTGTCAACAGTTCCTTGTTGAATCACAGAAAATAATATTCCAGTTTGGAATTTCGAATGATTTTCAGACAATGTCTTTGTCCAAGAATTCTGTATAAGCACTTGTATATTTCCAGGGAAAAGAATCACTAATTCCATAAAATAGAATTTCAACTCAAACTGGTCACAACAAAACACCTTTAAGTGTCAAAAGTTTAGAGCCCGGACTGAACCATCTTCTATCAAGACCACAGTTATACACTAATTTAAGACACAAAACAGATTCCCATATGAGGGTCACATGGTCACCCTTCCAGAGCAACACAGAAGCTTTTAACATGCCTAACATCACGTACTCCCAGTATGGCCTTAACTGAAATCAATGGTTCTTACTCTGGGAATGAATAAAAAAAAAATGAAAAATAAAATTTAAAATAAATTGTTTACCAGAAACCTAAGTAGTTCTGAATCAAGGTCAGCAACTAGATACAGTGTTTCTACTACTGGTTGTTTAACAGTAAAATAAAAAGGTCAGGTCAAACAGAACTGAACTGAATTTCTAAAAAATGTCAAATCCAGTAGACAAAGTTATCATTACAATAACATGTAATGGAATAAAAAAAAATTAAAACTAACAAACAAATAATTAAATTATATATACATAACAGATTATATACTGTAATTACCTCACATACAAAAATGGCTGCCATGTAGAGCTGCCTACATTACAATGAGAAATGGCATTACACCCAGAACAACAAAACAAACTAGATAAAAGTGGCCTCATTTTGTTGAGCAGAATGAAAACTACAATCAAATTTGGTAAATGAAACCTTGGTATATCGTCGATTTTATTGTCAAAAACTTTTGCCAGTAGCTTCCTTGGGTTGGTTCTTTGCACCTTTGTTTTCATTGGGTTCTTCCTCAACCAGTTATACTGGCTGCCAAGTAGAGCCTACATTACACTAAGAAATGGTGTTAAGCCCAAAGCAACAACAAACTAGAATAAAATGGCCTCTCTTTTTTACACGATGAAAATCACAAACAAAATTGGAAAAATAAAACCTTCATATATGGCTCATTTTACTGTTGAAAAGAGATGTTAGCATATGGAAATCTGAATCAACATCATGAAATTCTCATGTTTGGGGAAAAAGCCATACATTTTGTTAACTTTACTATCCAAACAACATTCTCTGTACACTGTAACTAATCAATGAAAACTTCACTAATGCCTACTGTTGGCAACACTTGAACAGATAAACAACAGTTGAATAATTATTGTCAAGAGAAATTCTTGTTCAGATCTATCTTCAAATTTGGTTTCAGTGTAATTGTCATAAATGCAATATGCTCTCTTTTATTCAAACATGAAAAATCAGTCTACCATCATAAACATGTTCATGAGCATTTCTGTCATAAAAGTAATTAAGTGCCAACCTCCAGCTTTCTTGATATACTTTGTTAGTTATCTTTTCTCTGAACTTTGATCTGTGCAGGTTATAGAGGGAGACGTGTACACTGGGAACTGTATATCATGTTCCTCATGAATGCAACTTTGCAACCCAAGGGAGACAATTAGGGCAATGGCAGTGTTGAGGATTCAGGTATTACGTATAGTACATTAAATCCTCTAAATGTGAAATACTGATATTCATCTCAACAATGTCCTCTCTTTATCTTTTATTAAAATGAACCTGGAACAAAGTTCATCAACTATTTTTAGACAGTATTTACACAATTACCTTAGATTACAATCAGGGCATTATGAGTTATGTCCCTTGATATTTACACAATTACCTTTGATTACAATGGCATTCAGCCCAAAACAACAACACAAACAGCAAACAAAAGCTACACAAAGGCTGAGCAAATATATCAAGGAATATAATCGCTCTATTTTATCACTTCTTCTCAGAATCAGATTGAGTTGTCCCTTCAAATTCCTGTCTAGCTATTCAAGGCCAAAAAAAAACCAATATAGCAAGTGCATTATTATCCAACACACTAAAAAATTTTAGTAACAGACATTACCCAATATGTGATTGGTTGTTAGGATTGAACTCGCACAAAGCCAAGAAAATGGCTGCTATGGTTTCAAATATCACCAAGTGGCAGGAAGTTTTTTCAAGATAATTATATTTACCAAAAATCAATGATGCTAACATTCACTTTAACAAGAATCAGAACTGAGAAACTATATGGCAGAAAGAAATTCAAGTTGTAAATGAATGATTCTGATGCTAGATGAAAATATTATGCCAGAATAACACTTCTTTACTATACTACTGTCCATACGAAGCATATTGTATAGCACCTTTTAGTGTAAATGAATGATTCTGATGCTAGATGAAAATATTATGCCAGAATAACACTTCTTCACTATACTACTGTCCATAAGAAGCATATTGTAGTGAGACCATATAGTGTAATGAAAAAAGTACATGATACATGTAATTTTACTGCCATTTAATGAAATGAAATTCATGAAGGAGTGTAATTCTAAAAAAGACTGATACTACTTCTCAAAAAATACTTGCAGATTTATTTTAAAGATCAAAACCATCTTTATATGTCTGTCCATATGTATGTATGTATGTATGTATGTATGTAAAGTACTATGTATTTCATAATGGACAAAAAGTACTATAAACTATACACCATAATAACAAATTGATCACTCTGCGTAATAACTCAAAATGTTAAGCATGGCTCAAACACAAAATCCTTCAAAACAACAACATAAAAGCATTTCTGGGTGTTATCATACATTTGTACTGGGTCTCTTGAACAATAAAATACATGTTTAAATATACAAAATAATAAAACAATCCCACTTTTCTGCAATTTTACTTAAAGTCAGAGTAACAATATGTTGCAATGTGTATTATATCCTTATAGGCTGAATTTATCAAGTTTATAAATCTGAACACTATACTTAATGCAGCACTTAAAATTACAATATCTCAGTAAAGTGATTCGTAATTTACAATCATTTGATTGTTTGGGTTATCATATGTTAAAGTAATTAAAGGTTAAACCAGACGTCACAACCTTTAGAATCTTCTAATGGCAGAATAAAGGCTGTATCTACAATTCAGACCTTATTAAAAGAACCTAGTAAGTTACATCCTTTTGCCTTAAAATGAATGTCATACTATTGTTTAACAATGTATTTGTTGAAAAGTAACTCAATATAAGTCTGGTCAATATCAATCAGCATATATACTAAAGGTCTGATTTTCATCCATTTCAATTTGGTTTGGTTATTTAGGGCTAACCAAACTTGATCTCACTGATCCAGGTTGACCTGATGGTATGACATGAACTTGAATACAAGACCTTCAGTCTGGCATGCTAACCACTGAACCATTGTAATAACTGGGATATTGGAGTAAAGTGCCTTGCCCTTGCAGATCCAGGTTGACCTGATGGTATGATATGAACCTGAATCCAAGACCTTCAGTCTGGCATGCTAACCACTGAACCATTGTAATAACTGGGATATTGGAGTAAAGTGCCTTGCCCTTGCAGATCCAGGTTGACCTGATGGCATGATATGAACCTGAATCCAAGACCTTCAGTGAGAAGTCTGGCATGCATACCCCTGAACCATTGCAATAATTATGTCTGGGAAATTGGAGTAAAGTGCCTTGCCCTTGCAGATCCAGGGCGACCTGCTGGTATTGTTGGAACCTGAACCCAATCTCTACAGTGACAAATCTGGCATGCCAACCAATTAACCACACCTCTTCCTTGATAACTTACGCACAACAGGGTCTAAAAACATACACTGCACTATAAGCAAGAGTGCGAATTACTGAGGGACCTCCAAAAGTAATAATAATAATATAAATAATAATCATGTTAAGAATAATTGTCAATAAAGCACTTTTTCTATTATTTGTTATTCTGTATAATTTACATTTATTTTCAAGATGCCCAACATCTGAAAGATCATTAACATTATTAATACTGGTTTCAAGCAATCCAGTGGCCGAAGTGGTTAGAGCATCTGCCTTATATGCAAATAGTCATGGGTTCGAGCCTCAACCAAGTCATACCCATGACTTATAAAAATGGTACTAGCAGCTGCCTCTATTGATGCACAGCATTACAAGTTTAGTGCT
>JAECUM010005179.1:0-54149 GCA_016617855.1 Megalonaias nervosa | reverse complement strand
CTACGCTCCCACATATACTGCCAAAGGCCACACTTATTTTAGCAATTATGGTTTTGGTTTCATCATCGATGTGGACTACAGGTGACTGTGCTGCCTAGATAGGTGCAATTGTCCACTATCATGACGGTTTGGTCGTTGACTGTGATTGTAGGTTCTACATAATCCTTTCCTGGTGCAGGATGGTGCATCACCTATATCTTCTCGATACTGATTGTGAGACTGAAATTATCACAAGCTTTAGAAAAATGGTCCATATACTGCTGCATGTCAGACCCAGACTGGCATTTAGGAAACAGCAAATAGGAGGTCACGACCACTCACATGCTGCTTGCGGTCAGTCTGGTATCTGATGTTGATCACAGTGTTATAGTCATGGAAGGCATCAGTAAGCATCGCAGAGAGCATCATACTAAAGAGAGTTGCGGCCAACCCAAAGCAGTCCCCGACGCCATTGGTGACCGGGGATCGCTTAAATGACTTGCCGTGGTCCACGACACGAGTGAGCATGCCATCATGTCAATTACCGAAACAACACAAAGAATTTATGTGGGCAACCAAAGTTTGCCATGGTCTGCCAAAGGCCTTCACGGCTGGCTATGCTAAATGTTTTTGTCAGGTCAATGAATGTCGTGGACAGGTTGGAGTTCTATTCCTGGTATCTCTCTTGTAGTTGACGAGCTACAAGCCCCATGCATGTTGTCTCTCATCCTTTCCTGAAGCCAGGAGACTAACAGGAAGGAGCCTTTGATCGATGTGATACACAAAACGATTCAGCAGAATTATGATATGGATTTTACCAACTATTGACAGTAATGATTGATGGTTGTCAAATGATTGTTTGTTGCCTTTCCGCTTGAACAAGTGGACGAGGAATGCATTCTTGTACTCAGTCAATTTATGTGCCATGTTCGAACCTCCGGTTTTGTAGACTTAAACTGGTATAGCATCTGCTCCCGGTGCTTTGCCATTTGACAGCAATAATTTAATTGCTAATTAATTGCTAGTTGATATCTTTTGCAGTTTTATACAACATTGGAGGATTAGCAAGTGATATTTTGATCTCCACTTGGGGCAGTCAATAAATTGCCTCCTCAATGATAGATGACTAATGAACGAGGATGTTGCTGAAGTGTTCTGCCCATCTTCGAAGTATCTTGTCTTTCTCAGTGAGCAATGTGGCGCTTTCAGCATTCAATATTGGAGTTATTCTTGATGACTGTGGTTCGTAGATTGTCTTCAAAGCATTATAGGACTTCTTCATATCATTCCTGTCTGTGTAGGACTGAATCGTATCTGCCTTATAGCTCAGCTCTGAGTCTTGCAACTCTATGAGACTGCATTGGATCGTGTCACGTTTGCTAAGCCCCAGCTATTAAGTCATGTATAATTACCGTGGCCATGTGTCTGATGTCTAAATATTGCCGCGGGCTAGTGTTAATTTCTTATGCAAGGTTACGGTGACCCGCCAGAGGAGCGGAATCTGGAGTCGGCAACAGGCGTTAGATCGCACGGCTTCTCACCTATGTGTTACAGCTTAGTCCTAAGATCAGAGGGAAGCCCGCGGGGTGAACGGAGCGTGTTCTCATCCGTCCCCACGTTGACAGAGAGCGAGAAGGACATTTTCCGCTAAGTTTGATTGGATCGGGTCACAGCGACATCCAATCGGAATTGAGATAGAGGGTGTGATTACAATTTAGATCCGAATTATAATTTTCATAACTCGTAAGCAAAAACTTAGTTTCTCCTGGGAAGATTTCTTAGCAAACAGGGTTACTCCGAGAAAGCCACTCGTAATTTGCTGGTAAAACTTAGAAAAGCAGATTCTAAGAAAAGACAAAGCTTCGAAAAGGTAAGTAAGTTATTTGTTCGATGTTTTCAGAATATTACGGCATCATAATTGTAATTATTTGTAGTATGTATACTTAATTACTGGGATCGTTTAGTATGCCGAATTACCTTTGTAGTGTTTCATTTACATGCTTATTTGAGAAATGGGCTTGAGTATTACGTAAGGAATTATGTAGATTGTTAGCCTGTGGTCAGAATTAATTTTGTAATTCGCTGTTACGTTACTTCGTAGTAAACCAGTGCATTTATTAATGCGTTGTGTTAGAATGTACATATGCTTGAATGTGAGTTTGGAAAATGGTTTCAGTATGTAAGATTCGTTACTATGGACGTGTGCATATATCAGAGCATGGATATTTGAATATTAGTGTACTTTGTATGAGTTGTAAGGTAAAGAAATGACTCTGATTATTGTGATATTGTTTTGTATAATGGGATTAGGAATATGTACTGATGTGACGTAGTTTACTGATGTATGTATGAGAAGTAACTGATAACGTACTTTTTATTATGACGTTGTTTTACCATATAAGAACATATGAGTATCTCGATGTGAATGAATGCGTGACCGAAGAAATTTAATATGTTACGTGTAGGCTCGTACAAAAGTAACAAAAGAAAAGAGTGAAGTCAACAAGTTTTGTAAATTTAACAAAATAATTTATTTCCCTAGAAAACAAGGTAAAAGTATGATATAGGACTTACGGTTTGGGAATATAATCCAAAAATTAATCCTAGAATTGAAAAATATAACTCCTCTCACTAAACGGTTCTAATTGAATCCAAGTTCGAATCTCGATGAAGTTCCAATATGGAAGGCGATGATGTCAGATGAGGTCGTCGTACTGATGGCAACAGTTCCTCGTTGAATCACAATTTATAATGTTCCAGTTTAGAATTCCAGAATAAATTTCCACTAAATGCCTTTGTCCAAGAATTCGTATAAAGAAGAGCCCTTGTATATTTTCCAGAGAATATAAATTATTAAACCCAAAAAATAGAATAAGTCTAAATCCACTCGCATCAACATAAAAAAAAAAAAACACCTTGAGCTCTAAAGGTGTAGAATACGACTGACAAAATTTCACTGAGATATGAGTATTAAACCCAACTAAAACGTCATTTCAGACCCGCATGATGGGTCCCGTGGTAACTTAATCATCGAACAGCACAGTAAAAAAAATGCCAATTTACACGTAGGCCAGAATAGCCCTAGCTAAGAATCAGATTCTCACGCTGGAAATAAATAAAAAAAAAGAAAGGCTGTTTACAACTTAACTAACACGTGGGCCGAACATGACCTTGGTAAAAGCCAATCATTTTCATTCAATGTTTACAAAATCGGAACCAAGGTAAAGAACTAGGTTAGCTAAAATTAGTAATAAAGCAATACTTTTGCGTTCTAATCAGACTAAAAGAACAGAACTAAATTTACTGGGAAAAATATCAAATCCAGTAAAAAATTATTATCCTTACAATAAAATGTAATGAAACAAAAATTTAAAAAAAAAAAATTTAAAATTAACACACAAGCAGTTTAATTACATATACGTAACAAATGACCGTTATCTGATGATATGCTGTGTGCAGTGTGAGATTAGAGGGCTAAAAAAAAAATATTGTACGGTCCTTATGTTTTCACAGTAAGCTTTTTAGGGGACAGAATTTCCGGTTCAGGTGAGTCCCGAGTCTCCAAGAGGTGGAGACGGAAGTGAGACTAGTCGACAGAAGTCTAGTCGGTGGATAGAAGGTGGAGGAGGAGGAAAACTAGTCTGGAGGAGAAAATGGAGGAGGAGGAAAAAGAGTATAGAGAAGTCGAGGAGGAGGAAAAGGAGTATAGAGAAGTGTAGGAGGAGGAGAAGGAATTTGGAGAAAGTCGGGGCGGAAGAGGAGAAGGAATTGGGAGAAATGGGAGAGGAGAATACCACAGATGAGTAGAATACAAGGACAGGTGGAAATCTATCTCAGACTACCAATCAAGCGATGCAAGATGCTATTAAAGGGTCTAGCGGAAGGAGTGTACTTGGGAAGTTTGAATCATTTGACAATTGAATTGTTATTAAATTATTATTTATTGGATTTCACCTTTTTTGTATATTTAACCATTTAACCGTCGGTATTGCTGATTGGGGCTCTGAGCTTTACATCTGTCTTTCACTAATTTAACTTCCAACCAAAATCGAGCCTGGATGGGACTTCTACAATAGTTTGAATAAAATATTGGGAGCACCCCACCCCAACCATAACACACAACCAATTCTCCACAGATCGTCCTCGTCATGTTACTCTTAGACGATGGAGTGATGGGTTTTAAACAGGCCTTCTGTAACCGATGTTTCTCATTTACAAGTCTCTGTTTGGTAACGTCGTTCTCATTATTACGGCTCTATGTCCTTAAAGTAAGCCATAGAAAAGAGTGAAAACCAAACGTTGTGTACAATTCAACAAATAATTTATTTCCTTAGAATATAAAGTGAAAATTGAAAAAGAACTTAGGGTATTGCGAATTGAATCCCAAATAGCCCAAAAGGTACTGTCACCAGTTCTAATTAAATTCCGGTAGTGTTCAAATAAGATCCAGCGCTGAAGGTGTTGATGTGCCTGGAGTCTTAAATGTACTAATATATACCAGTGGCCTGAAGTGTGATGATGTGCTATGAGTCTTTCAGTTTATCACAATAAAATAATATATTTGTCCTTGTCTGACTGTTGCTGTCCAAAAATATTTTTGATGACTTTGTAAGTCCAAAGAATAATAATCTGAATAAAATATTCGACCCAAATCAAAAACTGAGCACAAATGTTTCTGTTTCTGATGTTATCGCAAGAATTAAAAATGTTCAAGTAAACAAAATTATACACCCCTCTACTTGACCTAGGTCGCAATTACCATTTTCTGGAAATACATTGTCACTTAATGCAATTTTCCATTCTAGAACATTCTAGGTTGTTAACAAAATAAAATTTGTCACTAAAATTATAAAAAAGAATATGTTAAACATCAGACAGACCAGGGTTATCATGGGGGGTACCAATATCCTAGGCCCTGGCCCAAATAAACATGTTTACCTATGTTGATAATGATCCTAATATTTAAGCCACTCTCATAGAGAATATTAACTATTTATTTTTTTTTACAAATAAAAATAACATCAGTGTTCCTAGTCAGGTACACAGTGAACTTGATTTTAGATAAAGTCAATTCCAAAATACAATTATATATAACACATAACCATTGAGAAAAAAATAACAGATTAAATATACACAACATTCATCAAAACCAATTTTGATGTCTACGTGTGGTAAGACTGTTGGTTTTGGACACAAGGGTTAAAGGTGAAGCGGGCAATATTAAGGGCACATTTGTTCGCCCTTTCCTCATGCCACGGAGGTGAACAGCGTGATCCTAAAAAGAGTTGCTCAGTCACCCATGGGGCTGCTGTGTTCCACTGCTTCTTCTGTGAACTCAAACGCGACCCTATGCCCTGAGTCGTCTGTGTGCAGGTTTTCAGTTATAGCTCCCAGTGTATCGACATCTGTTGCTGTGCCGCTCGCCCATCGCCACAGGACATCAGTGGCGTACAAAGGGTGAATGGCGCCCGGGGTGACGATAAAAGCTCAAAGGGGTTTTGGCACCCCAAGACCTCTGGCACCTGTTGTTTTGCCCCCCACCTTCCAAACATCTGGCCACCAAGGCAACCGTTCAGTCCACTCCACCCACCACCCCGTTAGTATGCTTTACTGCAGGACATGAAGGTATGTGGGGGTAATGTCATGAATTGTGCGTGAGTTGGATTTAAGTGAGGGTAAGTTTGCATGGAGTCGCCCTTATCTTCTCCTTCAGGCCATTCTGAATCAAGTGGCACGTCAATGACGAGATGTCTAGGGACAATTCTGGGTACAGTGGATGGCCATTAGTCTCTACTGCAAATTAACCGATGCCCTTCGCTGTTCACACACAGCTCTTGCCAACCTACCATATCTTCCGGGGGGGGGGAGGGGGGAGAGATGTTCATATCTGCTCGGCCCCGCCTAATCCACAAGAAAGGATTTCGAGAGGAGCCAGGTGTAGCTGTCTGCTCAGGATCAACAGTCGCAGTTAGTAACGTCTTTTGATACTTATGGTAGGAGTGTGGAACTTTTGAAAAGAATTTACAATTTAAAAACTATAAAATAATTTAGGCCTTATCAACATAAATCAGGCTCTTCATTTTGTCCAAAAAGTCGATAGTCTGTTAAGCATGTCCTCATTTATAACAGTCACCCAACTTTCTAAATGTTTCCTATTTCTAATCACCGTCAGTTTCAATTATCTTGGATACGAACTTGGAGATAATTGGCTAGTTTCAGTCCTTATCGAATTTACCTAGCAGTGCGCAGCGCTTATATAGCTTACTGATATTTATAGACATGTGTTATACACGTCTCTGATAGTTTCATACCCAACTTTGTCTGCAAAGTATCGACTACTTTTGTCTTGTTTTAGCAGCTTGCTGTATGTTTCTTTCTTATCTCTTGCATCATAGCCATATATTTTGACGGACTCATTCTGAGTATATTGTTTCGGTTCATTTTTATTTTTTTTTAATTTTTCATTTTATTGTTTACTTATTGTAAATCGCCGAAGAGAGCAGTCTCTCTCTCTCTCTCTCTCTCTCTCTCTCTCTCTCCTTTTATGCTGTTAATCTTCAATCTGAAGAGCTATCACCTCAGCTTCCGGTTTATTATTAGTATGTTTTTCATCAAACTTCTGAGCAATGATTACCTTTTCATAATATCAAGTTAGTTTTATCTGTATATAACGTTTCCAATTTTAACCTTTATAAATGACCTATAAAAGCGGAGGCTATAATTTCATCCATGAGCTAAATTTTCAACATGTGTGCCTTCCACTGTGAGTGAACAAAAACTGGCTGATGCACACGAGAAAACGTATCCAAAAATTTAAATTACTAGCATTGAAATATACGATATAAATTTTACAGATTTTAAAGGATTTTTAAATAAAGTGCCTATACAGAAAATTATTAATGAAATCATATTTGCTCGGAAATAGGTGATCTCCGGAAACATGTTACAAGACGATGCCTGGCGTACAGTGGTTGTGGCGGTAGAGTCAATGTGCAGATAAAAGTTTGGTACGGCAACTTGTGCCTGAGCTTATGTACCAGAACATGCTATGCGGAATAATACCATGAGCTACTTTGAGTTAGTTTGGGGGATCGATCGGAACAGAGCTCGGCCATTTCCGTCCGATTCTTCTTTCTGGACTTGACGGAAAAGGCCGAGGATATTCCGATTTTTGACGGCTATGACCGAGCGATCTATTGCTTGTAGCTGTTGGGCTTCAATGTGGAATAACGGGCATGTCATTAGGGTGCCAGGGAAAGCTTTCATACGCAGATTTGATTCCGCATCAATCTGCTTAAATTCGTAAAAAATATATAAAAAAAATATATATATTAATGAGATAAAAAATATCCATATTTTTGGTAGCTATAGAATAAAAAAATAAGAGTATTAATCACTTCATCTGGCAATTTAACGGAAGCTCGTAACAAAGATGTTTATGCACTCCAGTCTGAAATTCATACGTGCACTTTTTACGTTCGACAGAAAGTGACGCTTTCAGTGTAAATGCAAGCCCTTTCCCTATTATGATAATTTTGGAAAACATGGTGTACTGAACAACTTGAAGCAGTTAAAAATAGTTTCGGAGATGATTACTTGCCTCGTCTACTGTTAACGGTAGCTAGATCTGCTTCCTGGACGACTACTAAGAGTCAGACACTGGGGGAGGTGAACATGCCACACACTAATTTCAAGAATAATACAAGCCCGAAGGAGAAAATTTACAAACTTATTTATATATTTAACTATTCAACATTAATACGTTTTAGAGTGTAGCATGACAGCCTTAATTAACTTAAGAACGTAATATGCGGATGTATAATGTTTGCAGCCTGGTTGTTAAGCGGTCACGATCTTCTCAAAGGTCTAAATGATTGATAAGAAACTATCATCTGCAGTGAGTTGTATTCAATATTTGACCGCGGTTTCATGAATTCTGTACATCGACAAAACTCTTTGACAGACTACAGGAGAATGCCGAACATCAAGGTTTTTAGCGGGAGCTCCCATCCCGATCTTACCACAAAAATATGTGAACGTCTAGGGATCGAGCCGGGAAAAGTTGTTACAAAGAAATTTAGCAATGGCGAATGTTGGTTTGTATTAAACACGTTTATTGAATTATCATTGTCGTAGTTTCCTGAAGCGGCGGTAAGGGTCACTGAGGTCACATTGGAAGAGTAGAGCAAATTCTGATACAGAGCATTATACATGTATGACATGGCAGTTTGTTGTATTTATAATAAGCTTGGCAATTTACAATTTGAT
Source organism: Megalonaias nervosa (assembly GCA_016617855.1). Taxonomy (NCBI): domain Eukaryota; kingdom Metazoa; phylum Mollusca; class Bivalvia; order Unionida; family Unionidae; genus Megalonaias; species Megalonaias nervosa. The sequence goes on along the minus strand of JAECUM010005179.1, from coordinate 45,902 downwards.
TAATGGTAGGGGAGGGTAGCACGTGCATGGGGGCTCCTCGTAATACCCAAATCCAACCCCAATATTCATTTGGTACATTTTATGAACAAAGTATATGTTCTTTAGGTATCGTTATTTCATGAAACAATCAGAAAAGTAGATCAGTGGATAGGATCTTCTTTTGCATATTATAACATAATAGTGCACTTTTTTTTATCATGCTCTTGTGTACTATTGATATATTTCAAATCTTGCTAAAGTTCACTTTTAATATTTTAAAATTGTTTATATTGACATTACAGTTTTCATTATCTACATTTTTTTGTTTTTTCACCTTTATATGATATACAAATGAGTTGGTTGATCCTTTGAGTTTGAAGATGACCATGACATCACCGACTGGTTCAGTTTCAATGAGTATGTGAGCTGCTGATTGGGCCAGTTTGTGTGCTGAACGCACCTGACAGTAGATACTGCATGTGTTTGCTTGATCAGTAGAGGTTGTGTTTCTTTTCTGAGATTTTCACTGCTCACACTTTTGTACTACCACTGCAATTCTCCAAGGTTAAAAATAGCTCCAGTATGGATAAGACTCCACTAGGTGGAATGATCCTGTATGAGATCTTTCCCGGATTCCAGGTCAGTGTTGAAGTGTTTCAAGGATGACAAGTGGGAATCTTTGAAGCATTTTTGAGCACCCTGAGATCACTTTCCTTCCTTCAGATCACAGATTTTTTTTTGGACCGTTCCAGTGGCCTAGTGGTTTGAGCGCCTGCCTTGGATGCGGGGGTGCAGGTTCATACCCTGGCCATGTCATACCAGAGACTTGTAAAAATGGTACTAATGGCTGCCTCACTGGATGCTCAGCATTAAGAGGTTAGTGTTAGGACTGGTTGGCTTGGTGTCAGGATAATGTGACTGGGCAGGACATGATGTAAAATGTCTGCAGCATGATGCCTCAGTGCTAGATAACACCAAACTGCCACACTGCAGACATGGTAGCGATATGACTGGAAAATTGTTAAAGCTACATTAAATCCAATTCACACACACACATACACTATTTAATAACTTCCAAATAAAACTATTTAGCTGTTAACCAAGCAATCATTCTGGTTCTCAAAGAAGCAAAATTATATCCTTAAGCAGTTAGTTGACTCATTTCTTTTGTGAACAGAAGAATGCACATCACTTTATGATAATTGCATTGAAAACAAATAAAAATTCAAACAGTAATTTAATAGGGAAATAAATTATTTGTTAAATTTTATAAAGCTTGTTGTCTTCACTCTTTTCTGTTACTTATTTAAGAGCATAGACGCGTAACATACCCAATAAGGCGTACAGTGTATATGGCATCGGTTCATACACTGGCAGTGATGTGTACTGGTTAATTTATAAAACTGTTTATTACTTTGTGGTTCTTTGGTATTACTGTTATATGAACACATTTTGTTTTATTGATTAACGACTTAAATAAATGTTACAAATATCTCATATGTTCATTTTAACAAATAAATTAAAAATTTGCAGAATTTCACCATTATATATAATGTACTATATATAATCTAAAACCTATCTGTCATTTAAAATTAAATGTTTTTTTAAAATGTATTGTTGTTATTTTAGTATATGAATTCAGTTTTTATACAATTGATCTGAAATATCTGTAACATCTTGAACACATATGTAAGGTATTCAACACTATATTGAAGAGTTCTGGAATGATGTAAGACATTATACTGTTGATTCTGAAAAATCTATAAGGATTTAAGATCTTGTGATGTTTTTCAGGTATTGAAAATTGATATAGGTCAAGAATTGGTTGCTGAGGATCAAATATATCATGTTTTGTAATGCTTGCCTACTTCAGACTGTGAATACCCATTCTGTTCTGTCACTGATTACCAAAGAACATGAAACACAAACGCAGTGCGGTTCAAAAGCAGACCATTCAGCAAGTTCATCAGACGTTTTACTTTGACACCTCCCATGAAACCAGTTGAAAACTTGAAAGACAGTAGTCAGAGATGAAACATAATTTACAATCTCCGCATAAAAACCTAGAAACACGCTTACTAGCCATTATGATTATCAACTTTGAGAACTTGGTAATACGTTCTGTTTTTGAGGAAGGGGGTTATCATCCTTTTTAACATATTGTCTATATCACATCGAAGAAATGAGAGCTAAGAGCTTTTCCCCTGGAGACACCAAGCAGTTGCTCTAAGCTGGCCTGGTTGGATATTGAACCTGCAACCCAGTGATTATGAGTGTGATTCTCTACCAACTGAATATGTGGCTCTCCCAGTGTACATCAATGCTAACTCTGTGTTCATTATTTCGTGTATACCTTCAGAAGATATATTTGTATATCACCATTGTATTTTGGTATGAATATTTAGATAAAATTGTAAAAGTGATCGCTGTGTTGTCTAAGACACAGCGTTGGATTTTTGACACACACATGCACATACACACACACACACACAATCTCAAAATGTTCTCAATATTGAATACATTTAAATCACAAGAAATCATTTGCCATGTTGAACATATGAATTTTCTTCATGCATCAATAAGCACCAGTTTATTACTATTATCTCTAAGCTTCACTCTGGACCTAGGATTATAAGACCATCATGAACCATTGATATTAAATTTTGCCATGACTATTGTGAGTATGATAATAACACTGTCTTAACAAAGTTTCTATGTCTCTTCATGTGTTATGTGCTTGGGGTGTGGATTTATGGCATCATATACCATGAGTCACTTCAAACTTTAGTCGATTGGTTAGAAAAGGCATATTTATGGTTAATTTTGTTGACTTGTGATTTCAAAGTAAAATAAATATAAAATATTGAGCAATGATGAATATTTCTGAATGAAATATTTTTGAGACATTAAATGGATTGAAAGGTCTGCTTCCAAACTTGAGTGAAACAGAGAACCAGTTCTCTTCTACCATGACTGGTAGAGGTTACAGTGTACTGTTTACAGAAACCCCAAGACCTTGTCACACCTGTTGCAATGTACTGTTTACAGAAACCCCAAGGCCTTGTTACACTTGTTCAGGGTTCCTGCAGTCATGGAAATCCTGGACAAGTTCGTAAATTACAGAAAAGCATTTCAAGGGCCTTGAAAAGTTTTGAAATTTTCGTATGTCATTCAAAGTTTTGGAAGTCATGGAATTTGGTTATTTTTGCATTATCCGGTCACATTTTCGTTTGCCAACACAAAAGTTTACCAACCTACCTAACTTTGACAATTGTTACGTGTAGGCTCGTACAAAAGTAACAGAAGAAAAGAGTGAAGCCAACAAGCTTTGTAAATTTTAACAAAATAATTTATTCCCTAGAAAACAAGGTAAAAGTATGAAATAGGACTTATGGTTTGTGAATATAATCCAAAAATTAATCCTAGAATTAAAAAATACAAGTCCTATCACTAAACATTTCTTATTGAATCCAAGTTCGAATTTCTATGAAGTTCCAATATGGAAGGTGATGACGTCAGATGAGGTCGTTATACTGATGGCAACAGTTCCTCATTGAATCACAACTGATAATGTTCCCATTTAGAATTCCAGAATAAATTTCCACTAAATGTCTTTGTCCCAGAATTTTTATAAAGAAAGCACTTGTTTTGTTTTCCAGAGAATATAAATTATTAAATCCCAAAAAATAGATGAACTTCAAAACAAACTGGCATCAACAATAGAAACACCTTGAGCTCTAAATGTGTAAAATCGCGACTGCCTAGTCTTACTAGAAAACATCTGTTTTAACCCACGATTTTAGATCACATGGTGGTTCACGTGACGGGGCTATGTGATCACTAATTTGAACAGCACAGTAAAAGAAATGACATTTAACAAGTAGCCTAGAATAGCCCTAGCTAAGAATCAGATTCTCACGCTGGAAATAAATAAAAAAGGCTGTTTACAACTTAGCTAACACGTGGGCCGAACATGACCTTGGTAATAGCCAATTGTTTTCATTCAGTGTTTACAAACATCTGAACCAAGGTTAAGAATTGGGTTAGCTAAAAATAAAAATGAAGCAAACATTTGTGTTCTAAACAGACTAAATTTTACAATAAAATGTAATGAAAAAAAAATTAAAAAAAAGAATTTAAAACTAACACACAAGCAATTTAATTACATATTCGTAACACAATGGATTTGTTAAAGTAGGATCCCCTAAATCTTCATAGTCAGACTACATCGAGGGATTTTGCCACCATTCAAAATCATTGTTCTCATGGTGCTCAAAAGAGAATAACCTATCCCATAGGATGAAATATGCCCAAAGGCAGCTGTAAAATATGTTTGTGTTATTTTTATGTGTTAGGTAAGTATTAGAGGTCGTAAATTTACATAGTAGGTACTCTTGAAATTGGGGAAAAGGTCTTGGAAAAGTAATGGAATTATTTCTTTTAAAAACTGCAGGAACCCTGTTGTTGCAATGTACTGTTTACAGAAACCCCCAAGTCCTTGTCACACTTATTGCATTGTACTGATTAAAGAAACCCCAAGGCCTTATCACACTTATTGCATTGTACTGTTTACAGAAATCCTAAGACCTTGTCACACCTGTTGCAATGTACTGTTTACAAAAACCCCAAGGCCTTGTCACACCTGTTGCAATGTACTGTAAAATGAGGTCAATAGTCATGTATGGGTTTTGGTTAAAAATAATTTTTACTCTGTCAAGTCAGCATACAAGATCAAATTCCCAGTGTCTGGTTTGGAGTTTTATATTCAGTCTAGTTTGCATACATGTTTAAATCCCAGTGTCTGGTTTGGAGTTTTATATTCAGTCTAGTCTGCATACATGTTTAAATCCCAGTGTCTGGTTTGGAGTTTTATATTCAGTCTAGTCTGCATACATGTTTAAATCCCAGTGTCTGGTTTGGGCATTTTATATTTAGTCGAGTCAGCAAAGAAGTTTAAACTCTTTGTCTGATATGGGCATTTTATTTTCAGTCAAGAAGTCAATACTATCTAACATGACTGTCCTTCTTGTTGCTTATCTTACTCACTGATGAAAATGAATTTAAAGAAAAAAGGGGGAAAATAACACCTGCTTTCATATGATTATAATTTGAACGTTAAAAAACTTTTCTCAAGACCCCTAAGATATCATTTAATTAAGACTCCTAACATGCCATTTAATAAAGACCCAGAACATGTAATTTAATTAAGATCCCTAACATGTCATTGAATTAAGTCCCCTAACATGTCATTTAATTAAGACCCCTAACATGTCATTTAATAAAGACCCAGAACATGTAATTTAATTAAGATTCCTAACATGTCATCGAATTAAGTCTCCTAACATGTTATTTAATAAAGACCCAGAAACATGTCATTTAATTAAGACCCCTAACATGTCATTGAATTAAGTCCCCTAACATGCCATTTAATAAAGACCCAGAACATGTAATTTAATTAAGATCCCTAACATGTCATTGAATTAAGTCCCCTAACATGTTATTTAATAAAGACCCAGAAACATGTCATTTAATTAAGATCCCTAACATGTCATTGAATTAAGTCCCCTAACATGTTATTTAATAAAGACCCAGAAATATGTCATTAATTAAGACCCCTAACATGTCATTTAATTAAGGTCATTTAACTAGCTCTAGATAACTGGGGTCACACAGTTCAGTGCACCTTGGCAGGGAATGGGAGGTGTCAGTATATACCAAAGTAAACAAAGAAAGGATTTGATACATATATTAACATTGATAAATATCTGAATCAAGCCAGGATACCTTTAATGAATATTTGCATAGGAAAATTTAGTATTTAGTATTTGTTTCAGCTCCAAGCCAATATTAAGCATTCTGGTCTCCTAATCATTTGGAAGGTTCTATTGATATATTTATGTATAGGGATCATACTCTCTGCTTCAAATTCATCCTTCAGTTGCCCATAATTTTAATATGACAGACTCCACTTGGCCAGACATGTATTTATGATAGGTTAAAACATTTAGGTTTACTTGGATTTTACCCTTCTTCTTGTCTTAAAATTATTGAATGCCATTATCATAGAATTTTTCTGAATTAATCTTGGAAAATTTTAGGAATATATCTTGACAGGTTATTAGTAATAAATGTTTAGCAGCATTGATTGGCTAGATGAATTTTGTTCATAAGAGTCCGAGATCTAAACAGATTAAAGTAGTCTGTCACCTGTTCAAATGGTTCAGTGGTTACCATATATACTTGCTTATAAGTAGAGTCTGGCAGGTCTGGGTCTGTGCAGTTTTCAGTTGGATTTAACTTATAAGCAAGTATATACGGTATTGCTTAGCATAATCATATTACATTAAAATTAGGATATTCGAACATAAAATAAACAGAAAACAATCCCAAAAGTTTCTAAAACATAATATTTTCAAACTCTCAAGATGTTGCAATTGTTTTCTTTTTCATAAAACTGATTTGTCGAGTGTCAGAAAATAAAACAATATGCCCTTTGTCATGAAGGGAACTTATTTAATAACTTGTTTCTTAATAGCATACACTTTTTCCATAGGGTGGAATAAGTATCAAATTATAAAACTTTTTGCTGTATCACTATGGCACTTCTAATAGATATTAATATTTTGGCAGTGTTGAGATTGGAGAGTCTGTGCGTGGTGAGGATGTGTACATCGTGCAGAGTGGGTGTAAAGAAGTAAACGACATGCTGATGGAACTACTCATCATGATCAACGCCTGCAAAATTGCATCCGCTTGCCGAGTCACAGCTGTCATCCCATGCTTTCCATATGCAAGACAGGACAAGAAGGACAAGGTAATAATGAAAACAAGAGATAAAACTGATATCCTTACCCTTTCATTTTTGCTTTCACCCATAGCCTTTAGTCAGGATTCAGAACCTTTATTTTAATCTAATCATCCTGCTCTAAAACATCATGCCAGATATCATTGTCCCATAAAAAATGCCAGATATCATCCTCCCCTAAAACATCATGCCAGATATCATCTCATAAAATATCATGCCGGATATCGTCCTCCCCAAAAACATCATGTCAGATATCATCGTCTCATAAAATATCATGCTGGATATCATCCTGTCCTAAAACATCATGCCAGATATTATCCTCCCTTAAAATGTTATGCCAGATATTATCCTTCCATAAAATCATCCTCCCATAAAACATACCAGATATCGTGCTAGATATCATCCTCCCCTAAAACATGCCAGATATCATCCTCCCCAAAAACATCATGCCAGATATGATTATGATAAGAAGAAAGAGGAACGGGGTAATGAAGAGACAGTTGTGGCTGTTTGTTGTTTCAGTGTTAGTATTCATAATGGTTCTGATCACAGCTGAACATTCTGACTCCTAGTATTAAGTTAGAATTAGGATAGCAGTGTATATCATTTTGATCAATATTGATTTAATGCAGGTGCAGTTTGATGCAGGTGTTATGTGTATTTAATTTGCATTGTTTTTAATTCATTATATCCTATAGATAATTATATTTTGGACATGACCTTGTCCAGAAATCAAGTTCATTTTCTACCTGACCTGAATCATATTTTTTTAAAAATTCTATACACAAGTAATACATTGCTAATATTTTCTCTATGAGTGGGTTTAATATTAGGACCATTATTAATTGAAGTAAATATATGTATAATAGACTTTCTAATTATATCAAAAATGCTTTTTTGTAAAACTTTGGTACCTTCCAGAATGAAATTTTCCATTAGACAGAAGTTTTATTTTAGATGTTGTGACCTGAAGTCAAGTAGAGGGCTATGTATTCTTGTTTTTTCCTAAAAATTATTTATTTGTTTGTAAGATCAGAGCAGAATCAATTGTATTATTATTGTATCCAGTGTTTCATTTGGGTTGGAATGTAATTATTCAAATTATTTATTCACTGGAAATACAAATTGCTCATCATCCAAAATTATATTCTTGGAAAGAGAAAATTTACTCGGAATTATAGTGAAAATTCAGATAAGGAAAAATTTTGGGATTGTAATGTGATTCAGCAACAACAAAAAACTTGGCACATCACTATGACATGGGCCACGTCAGGCACTTCAACATTTTCAGCATTGGATTTATTTTGGAATACCACTAAATTTATTTACAACTTTAATCATTAGGACTTGTGTTAAAAATTCTAGGAATATTGACAATTTATTTCACCATACCATAAGTTCTTTCTCCATTTTCACTTTTTATTCTAGGAAATACTATTTGTTTAATTTTACAAAGCTTGTTGCTTCTCAGTGATTTTTTTGGCGTTTTTTTCACTTTAAGACCATAGAGGCATAATATAAGGTTGTATAAGTATGCTAGGCCCAGCAGTACAAGGCTACCCAATGCATGGTTTTCACTAATTTCAACTTTTCAGTCGCCAGTGCACTCTAACCCCACACCCTAATATAAATATAAAAATATCTAAAATGGGATAGCAGGGTTCAGGAAAAAAAAATTCTAAGCTCATGTCCTTGGCCAAGGATGAGTGAGTTGCTAAAGATACTTGTCCCAATTTACCCAACACGGGACACTTGTTCACTAAATTACATACAGTCCTAGTAAAATATCATTTGTCACTTTGCTCAGCACTGGACACTTGTTCACTGCATTACATACTTTTATGACTATAGGTCTTAAATTATGTAACAGAAGGAAAGTAGAACCAAGTTTTAAGTCAAATCAACAAAAACAAGTTAGTTCTCTACATTACAAAGTGAAAATTCAAGAGACACTTTCAGTATTGTGAATTAAATCCCAGATAATCGTAATGTCCTATCACAAGTCCTGAAATATAAAATATAAAATGTTCTGAATGAATTCCATTAGTTTTGAATGTCCTAATGTGACAATGATGTAATCCAGAATGTCTTTGAATGAGTTGACAAAAAAACCAAAGTAATCTATTAATTCAAAAGTCAAGGAGCTCTTTAGTAATTCCAGTGATATTTTAAATAAATAATTCCTCTTGAATTATACCTGACAGACCAATCTAAAACAGGAATGAATATTTATTTAGCAAATTCCTATTTATACACCTATTCAATTTACCTATTTGTGAATCGTTCCAATGGAAATTTCCAGAGTAATTGTAAACAAGACTGGGCCTAGCAAGTTTCAAACTCAAACGCTATGTAAATATTCTATTTACATCTTAAGATCATGAACAGAAGTTAGTTATGTAAACATTCTCTTTACATTATCTCAGGTGCCACTTACAATCATGGACAGAAGTTAAGCACACCATAAATTTGTGTAACAATAAACTATAAAAGTAAAATATCACTTTACCCATCTCAGGACACTTTTCCATTAAATTGTATAAGCTCTTTGTCAAAACACAAAACATAAACACTCAGCTTGACACAAAAATAGGTCCAAACCATGAAATATTCATTTTAATAGTGCAGACAGTGAATTAAAACCCTTTTGAATGCATGGCTTCTTAGCGAAATATATACAAGTCAAGCTTTGTCACTTGAGACATTGTAATCTCAAACCTAGCCTTCACCATTTACGGTGAGATATGAGCCAATTAAATGTGCAGAAGTTATCACAAATCTTTATGAATTTTAATGTGTGGGAAGCTAAGAGCTGGAAATTGTGTGACTTTAATCTGGTCCAACATTATCAAGTTTGTCCCAGGTCAGTGATATTTTCAGCACTCCAAAGCTTTATTCATACATTGTCAAGTTAGTGTGATGATATGAGCAAATATTTTGATAAGTGTATAAAGTTGTAATTACTAATCACATGAAAAATATTGCTGACTTTAATCCAAAAGAAGAATTTCTTGCATCTCTGCAATTTTTACATACTTGATAGGAATTATTCCATTTCAGGCAAACCTCCATTTCTAAAGAATAATACATGGGTGCCTTTCAGATGGAATATTTCCGATTGGCCAAATGATTTTGAAGGTTATTACATCATCACTCCAATAAAATGATGACCAGTCTGTTTTCATCTTGACCATTTATGCATTATAAATAGATTACAATGCATTGCATTGTGCAAAAGTTGGTGGGTATGTTGGAAACACATAAAATACATCTTCGGAATCAATTTTGAACATATTACTTGTGTAGAGTAATTATACATTTGGAGAAATATCTGCTGGTGTCTACAGTTTGGCATGAGAATGTATCACATAGCAGCACAGTCTATATGCCGGTGACCTCGGGATGAACATAACACTGACCAGATGAAAAATTATAAAATTTGTACATTCTTGCACTACTGGTCACAGACCATGAGAATTGATGTGATAGCCTGTTGTGTCAGATGTCCATATATTAGCACAAATTTTTGGTGGATACTTTTAACATGTTGTTTGCACCAGCATCCTTCTTATTGTGTCAAGTTGGTCCTGAATGAAAATAATGCCAATATCCATTATGGCCATGATGGTGGCCATCTTGAAACTCTTGCCACTACATTTTCAAAATCATAAAATATGCAAATACACAGAGCTCTGTGCATCAACATTTCAAACATGCATGGAACATTGCAAATTTCTCCCAGTGGTATAATTCAAACTGATTGCATGTGTCATCATTAAACATGAAGTCCGATAGCAGGGAAGCAGCATCCTGACAGCTTTGGATTATTAGTAAATCCTTAAAATTACATTTTTGTACATGATTTGAACATATTACAAGTTTATTTATTTGCAATCCAAAACAAGTGTTTTATAATGAAAAATAAACTGCAGATCTAAAGTTCATTAAATCCATCTTTGTAGATGGAGTTCAGGATCTAGAGTTCATTAACTCAATCAGTGTAGATGGAGTTCAGGATATAGAGTTCATTAACACCATCAGTGTAGATGGAGTTCAGGATCTAGAGTTCATTAAATCCATCAGTGTAGATGGAGTTCAGGTTACAAGGAAAGTGGCCAAGATGATGAGTGTCTCATGTCACTCACTGAAATCTCAATGCATAAGCAAAATCATTATTTTGAAACGTTGTGGAACAGAATTTTCCATATTTTTTCACACTTTGCTTCCAGTGTAGTATATTTATGGCATATACTACCTCTGAGCCCTTGACTAAACTTGCTTACTTAGGTGAGCATAACACATCAATTGCAGATTAGACAGATAAGAACCTAAAATAATCATTGGATTATATGTGTGATTAAATATGTTAATGGATAATGGTTGGATTAAACAGTTACTGTTACTTTGATTCAACAGGATTGGTTTGACTTGGGTCTTTAAAGCTTGTCAGGATCAATTATACAATGTATGATCAAAGCAATTCAGAAAGGATTAAAGGTTTTAATGGATTATGGTTGGATTATTTGTTGCTAAAGAGCTCAAGTGGCATAAAATGGGATCAGTTTGGCTTCGATGTTTAAGTTTGTCAAATGTATAAGTATGTAGTATATCCTAATGCTGAAAACCAGAATATAAGCAACTGAAATGTCACATGGATTTCAATAATGGAATTTTGCTGATTGGAATCACGTTCATATGGACATGAATATGAATTCAGCTGTCAGTTTTAAGAATAACATTCCATTTTCAATCCAGATAAAATGAATCTTGAATGAATCTTGAGCAATTCTGGCAGCCTGAGTCTACCCATGAACAATTTAAACTTCTTGGTGGGTTTAGTGGAGTTGTAAACTAGAACCAGTCTTGAAAGATGATCCCTTCTGCCCAAAAATAATACTCTTTCAAGACAGGTGGTCTCTGATGACAGGTCATAACACTTTGTAATCAGTAAATCTGTATGTGGAGAACCTGGTCACTGAAGACAGGTTATCTTTCAATGCAGTGGTGTCTCAAGACAGGTTTTACTGTACTAACATTGTCACATTTCAGTGCATACATTGAAAGGGCACTTTTTATTCTGAGGAATTTTCATGTGGACTCAGAGGAAACTTCAACCTAATAACAATACATCATCTCCTAAGTGTTCAGTTCAACAGAAATGACAGCCAGACATATAATCCAGTAAATGATGTACAAAGAAATGAAGGCTGAAAAAAAAAAAACCTTGTGCTGCATAAAAGAACAATATGAGTGGCAAAAGATTAGTGTGAAAGAACTGATGTGGTGAGATGATGTGCCTATTTTAAATGGGTTTTTTTAAAACAAGGCAGTTTGTTTAGTGGGTTGTCATTTTTGTCCATTTGCATGCTAAAAATCCTGTGTTGAAAATCCTCCCTGTTTTGAAGTCAAAATTTTGCAAATATCCTGATCTTTCTCTTGTGTCACATTCATGGTGACTTACTGCAATTTAGCCACAGATATAATGAGACGAAATTCCATGACTTGAGTGGAGGTTATAATACATTTGCACATACCAGTCATCGATTCTAGCATTTAATGGTAAGTGGTGTTATGACTCAGCATGGAATTTGACATGTACTAAATTATGATCTATGGTTAGCCTAGATCTTAATCCAAATGAATACATGAGTATGGCATGTAAAAACAGATATGTTTGGTATCACCTGCAGCATTATTCTGTTATTATCAACACTGTTTATCCATATGCCAGTTAGTCATGATCATAACTTGGACAAGAGAGATGTCTCTCTTGGCATTATTACATCTTCATACAGGATCCTCAAGGATCTTCAGATTAGCTTGAAATGTTCAGAAGGCAATCAGTTTTCCTACTCTTTGTGTCCCCAAAACATGCCAGTTTTCTGTGGTGCACCCCATTTGTTCATCTGTGTTTGCAAAGTATAGTGCATGTACTAGAATAATGTAAACAAACATGTAGCAAGTGTGACTGAAACCCGGCCTGAATGAACTGGCTGACATCTTGCTTGAATGACAGACAGTATGATATGATTGTAATGTGACATGATTTGTGAGAACACATGCAAAATGGGGCATTATTTGCATGTCATGTATATTGTGTATACATGTTGATTTAATTAGCCTTGTGCATGTGTAATTTCCTTTAATGACATTAAATTATATGCCATTGCTCTTCTACATGTTACATATGTTGTTTTTCATTCCACTAAGATTGAAAGGTATTTCTGAGGTTTGACTTTGAGAACTAAATGTACTATAGTACTCGCATATGCTCCCATTTGTTTGTAAAAAAAAGAACCCACCGATTTTAAAAATGAAAAGCATCATGGATATCAAAAAAATGCTCAAAACTTCAACATTTCATTCATTTATTTATAATTTTTAACCTTAATGCCTACCAAGGGGTCGCAGAGACTGTAAAATTATTGGTGTTGCAATGCAAATGGAAACTCCAGATGTAAACAAGCAAACATACTGTTCACTGTCCATTTCTGGTTTCTATGATAGTCTATTTCAGTAAAAACTATGTCATCTGTGTCCGATATTTGCAATGTCTAATTTTTATATTTCTAAAACAAATTGAGCAAATAAATAAGAGGAACTCTTGTATAAATGTGCTGAAAGATATGTAAATCCAAAAGTCACTGAATTCTTTTGATTTTCAACGATGGTCATCTACTTAATATCTGTTGCTTAAAAAACATAGACTGGCCCAAAGAAATATAACGACTGTGTTGCTAAAGAAACTCTCTTTTGATTTGAAATGCCAACAAGTTGACCATGTTTGGGACCCCCTGATGACAATCAGGTTAGAACTTGTAAATCAATGAATAAAATGACTTTTTTTGCATTTTTTCCTTGATGCTTTTTTTTTTTAAATTGGTAGGGGGGTACATACAAATGGGAGGGAGTAAGAATACTTGTGTTAAATTTGGTTATAATGTTTTATGTTCAGTTTTACCTTGTTCTTGTCTGTTTAAAATGTTAGATTGCCTCAGATTTTAATGCTATTTATATCTAAAATAAATTTAAGAAAGTATATATATTGTGAGATAATTCATTTTCTCTGTATTGTTGATCAGCTAATACAGGGTTGAGATATCTCCATCAGGCTTTACTGTATATGTCTTAGTAGGGGAAATAAATCTTGTGATTAAAGTTCTTGCTGTGAAAGGAGAAATAATTAATTTAACATGGGCAATAAATCATTTAAAAATAGTGAATTGTCACGTTCATTATGTTCAAAATAAATATGCCTACAAGTGTTTTATATCATTATTTTTAGGATGTGCAAGATCAGGGGATGTGATTCACCTTTCTGTGATCATAAATTAATCATTATTAAATAAATAAAGAAATAAGTGTAGAAGAAAACGTAAAAATGAGAACTGTAGATTGTGGTTGAGATTCTTAGAAAATAGCAGAGGAAGTGCATGTTTTGGGAGCTGGATTCTGAGCTTCTAATTCAAACAATGCTTTGAAGCAGTAATTTAGAAGAAACAAAATTTCAGTTCAAGAACTGTATCATGGTAAGAGATACTTGTGAATAATACATTTCCAATCACCAAATTTTGCTGGAACACTACTGATATGGTCAGTTAGTGAATGTACCAGAAAAAGATTTTTCTTTCATTGTTTTCGTTTCCCCTGAAATTTTTTTGTAAAGTAATTCATTGCATAATTAATTGCTAAACTATGCATTTGTGCATATTTCATTGTTAGGAAAAGTTGCTTGTTGCATTATTTATAGACTCTCAAAAATAAATTACTTTTGCAGATGTCACCTACTTTCAAGCAAAAGGCCATACAAGTTGCTAAATTTTATATTGCCAAAAATGTTTTTCATTGAATGAATCCGCATCTGAAAAATTCTTTTGCCATTTGTGATTTTGGCAATCACTAGTACATAGTCTTAAGCAGGCGAACATCGATTCCATGGCATTATACATGCCATTCAGATAGCCATCGGTGAAAAATGACGTCATTCCATTGTTAATTATAAGAGAAATATTAAGAAATACATGTATATACAACAAGGATAGATTTTAAATAAATAGAAATGTGTTCATGAAGCACAGTTGCCCCAGCAGTACTTCAGAATCAGCTTTAATGCAAAACTTTAAGACATAACCAGATAAACATATATGGCGCTATATGCTTGCTATTGTTCAGCATAGTAAAAATACCCACTTGCATTTGCTTAGTCAAGGTTTCACTTAGAAGCAGGTTTTAAGAGATTTTCCATTTGATCTATTTGCATTTTTTCAGAGTCGAGCACCAATATCGGCAAAACTAGTTGCTAACATGTTATCTACAGCAGGAGCCGATCACATCATCACCATGGACTTGCACGCTTCACAGATTCAGGTAAATGAAGATCTTGACAGTGGAGTTTGTAAATATTCTTGACCCATAACGATAGGACCTAGTACTGCTCAGTAGGACATTCTTCTTTGATTAGTGTTTCCTTGCTGTAAAGGCCACAGGTCGTATGGACACTTAATTTGGATTTTAAAATCCTGGTTACTCGTTTGACTCCATTGTCCATGATTCACATGTATTTGACATGAACAGGGATAAATAAATTTAGTACTCGGATAATGTTGAAGTGTTGGGTCAGTCACAGTATGCAGAGTAAATCCGTCCTAATCAAACGATGTTGGTTTATGTCATCAAACATAATTATATGCATAATGCAAAGTGGCATGAAGGGATCCAGTTCTCAAAAAAACACAAAACAGAAGTACTTACATAAAATAAGAATGTGGAGAAAAACAGGTGACACTAAGAGATGAGTTGACTGAAAGCTATTTTGGTCCAAGAAGACCATGAAAATATGACTGATTTTAAAAAAATGTAACATCATATACTTGTTAACTTATTTCAGGGTTTCTTTGACATTCCTGTGGACAACCTATATTCAGAACCTGCAGTTTTGAAGTGGATCAAAGAGAACATTCCAGAATGGAGGAACTCTTGCATTGTCTCCCCTGATGCAGGAGGTGCTAAGAGGTACAATATAGTTATTTTTAGCTCACATGGCTATATGGCACAGTCCCTGCATGTATTGTCTTGCATTGTGCATCTGTCAAAGCTTTTAATTTTCAAGTTACCTTTCAAAACCACTAGATCAAATTTGGCATGAAGGCCTTCCAAATCTGTTCAAATTGTGTTCCACCATCAGATATTGCTTCCATTATAAAACCACTGAACCAAATTCGATCAAATTTGATAGCATCCTAGAGGAACACTTTTGAAGCTTGTACAAATAATGCCAATCTGCCTTTATGTACAGCCACTGATATTAAAAATTGAAAAGGCTGCAGGAGAGGATACAACTGATGCTGATCTGCCATCAGATATGGTACTGGTATTATAAATTTAAAAAAATTTGTATGGTTTTTCTCCAAAACTTTTCAACAGAATTTTACCCATTTCAGGCAGAAATGATCCTAACATGGAGACTTTTCAAATTTGTATAAATGATGATCCACCACAGAATGTAGTTGTGATGATAAGAAAATAGAAAACTGTCAATCGAAATCTTAAGCCCTGCCCAGCAGAATTTAACCAGTTTGGACACAAATCTAACTTAAAATTTGTACAACTCATGCTGATCAGATACGGCCATCATTACTAAATATATTTGTAAAAACCACCTCAGATGGCTTTCTCAAACATTATGCAGCATTATGTAAATGACCAATGCTTCCAGCTCATGGAAGAAGTTCCACTCAGGAATAAAGTCAGGAAAAGTGCTTAAGTGAACAAGGAGAAGGGTGCTGTTGGAACAAAATATTCATTTGTTTCACCCATACATACATGGATAGTAAGAAATAGACAGGACAAGGGTTGATTTTTTTGATGGTTTGTGATGAAAATCTTTTCAGTGAAAGTTTTTCTTGTTTTGTGTTTCAGAACTAAATAGTCTTCTCAGTATTTGAAAATGTGAAATAATGGTCTGAAAATACATTAACTCTAACGGTCTAAATTGGATGATTTGTTTATATTCATTTTAAACCAGATGAACAATGTGATGACTGCAAGAAAATTTTAAATACAAATTTACTTTCTCAAGTCTTTACAGTTTGAAGCTGCATAATTACCTAATTGTCTGAATCAGAACATTTAAGAACACTGACGTTCATATGTATTGCTTGTACTAGCTTTTCAGAGCCATTACTGATATTAACATCACTTGCAATATTACACTGAAAATATGTATAGAAACATCCAAACAAGTATTATTATTACACTACCAGTCTAATAATCTTTATTACTTTTATTCTTTAAAGGAAGAATTATTTTTCATTTACTTAATATTCTTGGAAGTTTACTTTCCTAAAATGATGGGAGACTTAAAGATTTGCTAATAATGATTCTATACCAGACCTGCCAGTCCTTCCAATTTGACTGACTCTTAATGAAAGGACCCTGAAATTATAGAAAAATAGCAAAAATTATGAAGATAAAATTGGCCATGTTTGATCCAGATGTGAGTTTTATATTAGAACCGGTTGAGTTGTTCATAGAACCAGACTAACTTTGGAGGCTGCTTTACACGGCCTATATTTTTCTTGCAAGCTGTTGCTTATAGTAATTTCCGAAATTTATGTCCAACAAAGGGAAACATACTGAAGCCAAAAGTGACTAAAATCCTCTTTAAACAAGGAAACGATCAGCACAAAAGTATAAAAAGAAACATTTATTTTCTTAGAGAAAAAGAAGACCAGGAAAGGCATAAGTTAGGTTTGTTGGAGATCATGTTGTGTTCATTTGAGTATGTATGGGGGAAAGATGATTGCCATTGCCTTGTGGAATTGAAAGGAAAAAAAATATAATGTTAAATTGAGATATCTAACAAGATGCCATTGAGCTCAATGGGGTTTCAATCTGCAGTTTATAAAACTATAATTATGGTCTAAGTGTATTTTACAAATGTTTTAGTTGATCATATTGTTTGCCTTTGCAGCATCATTCTCAGATCACACTTTGAAATTATTAGATCCATGTTTTCCAAGTCAGTGATATCAGTACATGAGATTTTGTTACACTTTGCTGAAAATCTTAGGGATAAGTATCAACTTTGCTATACTGAGAAGGTCTTGTTAGGGTTGGCAGATCAGCTATGCATTTTAAAAAGAATTTTGCTTAGATATGAATGGAATCATGCTCAGCATTCATCCTGGGAGTTCTTTACTGTATAAAACCTTCAGTTCTTAACCATGTGACAGTATTGGACCAATTAGATTGGACAATCCACCAACCAATCATCTGCCACTATTCTTATTCTAGCAACAGTACATGAATATGGTTCAGCATATAGTCAATGAGACATTTATTCTTGCAGTTTCTTATTCAGATTCAACCATCTTGGATTCAAACTCTGAATGGTAACTTGGCAATATAGTTTTCAGCATCAAAACAACTATTCTAGAAAGAGACAAATGGCAAAGTATAGCATTAGCAAATGAGATGTGGTTGTTGAGGAGGATGCATCTAGGCAAAAGATAGTGCCATACTTTGATTATATGATGCAGTTAATGTATCAGTATTTGTCCATGGTCTGTATGCCTCAGATATTACTGATGGCACTAAATTCACTGTGACTTCATCTGAGTGTAAATGTACATGAATCACATGCCTGTAATAATTAAACACAGATGTCATGGATGACTGATCACAAACAAAAATTGCATCCATCAGAACTTTGCACAATCCATTAAAAAAAAGTGTGTTTACCATGAAAGACAAGGAACATGAAATTCCATATTTAATCACAGTAGTTCTACAAAGAAGCCACAGAATGGAGATAAAGACATTTGGAATTAAATAAGACAATATAGGCATGCAAGTTACTTAACAATTAGTACTGTACATAAAATGTCAAACTTTGACATGGTTGATATGGGAATAGCAAAAACTCGTTGCCTGAGATCTCATACAGACATGATAAATATGGGATTATTCAACCTTTTTGGTATAATTTGACTTCATAGACTGCAGGAACTTTGAGAATATGGTTACATTGGGTCACATTATTGAAGACAGAGAAAAGCTATTCAGAGTGTAAAATTCGGTAATCAAATAGCAACTAATTTGCCACAACATGATCTCTTACAACCCAAGGTCCAAGGAGTGGTGCATTTAAAACCAATATCTGCAAGCAAATAAAAAATCTTTGAGCACGTTTAAACAGAGACCTCACATGCTGTAGCAAATATTCGCCCACTGCACTATGCACTGTTAGGTAACAGTATTTTGACTAAATTTGGACAAAAATCATATTGTCATGAAAGCCTTTGAGATTTATGTCAATGATGCTGGTCCAGCTTAAAATATGTCCAGTGTTACTAAAATTAAAGGGTGAAAAAAAACTGGCTTTGTCTCCAAAACTGCTTTACAGAATATGATAGATATAATCCTGGCAAGAATGACCTTTGAAATTTATACAAATGATGTCGATTCACCATAAAATATTGCCACCATTACAAAAATAATATAAAAACCATTAAGCAACGACTTCTTCAAAACTGCTATGTAGACTTTGATAAAAGTTGGTAGAAAGCAACCTGGCATAAAGACCTTTGAAATTTTTTACAAAATATGCCACTCTGCAGTCACATATGACAATTATCACTAAAATGAACAGACTAGCATTCAAGCAGCTTCATAAAAACTACATTTGATCAAATTTGAGAGAAAACATCCTGGCGCTAAGGGCTTTCAGTTTTGTGCAATGAGCTAACCTCAAAAAAATGTTACTAAAATTTAGAAAACCTTTAAGCAACTTCTTCTCAATCCAATCAGTGGCATTTTACCCAATTAGACAGAAGGCGTCCAGTTAGTGAGGTCACTTGATGCCTTCTGCCATAAAATATGGAAACTATTGCTAAAAAAAAGATAAAATAACATTTTCTCAAAAGAACTGCTAAACAGAATTTGACCACACTTGATGGAAAGCAGTCTGGCATAAAGGGCTTAAAAATTTGTACAAATGATGCCAATCCACAACTAAAAGTAGGAAGAAAAAAAAACAAATTTACAACTTTATCTCTAAAAGCTGCTGAACAGAATTTGACCAACTTTAGCACTAAGTGTAACTTGCATGGGAACCTATGAATGTTGGACAAATGATGCTGACGTGCCATCGGATGTGGATGAAGATACAAAAGCTAGAGAAACCTTAAAACAGTTGATTATTAAATGTGCAGACAACAGTAGTGAAAGAAATTCAGCAGAAAGAATCCTACTGATCAAAAAATTTCTTGGCCAACTGATCTTGTATTTGGCTATATGGCAGATGAGTAATGTGAAGTCCAATATAAAAAATATATATAGAAACTGCTGCTAAATAATTGTACTGCAAACATCAAATAATTTTTCAGTTTGTATGTCAGTGTCATGAAGATTTTTGCTGGTGTTAAGTTTTGATTCATTAGAGCAATGTTTTTGGTGTGTACAGTACCCCACCCCAGTGTATCAAATTTTATTCTCTCTTTCCCTGAAGCTTGGCCCAATAGGCCATGCCCATAAAATATCTGTTTCAGATACTGTCCTTCTGCGTAAAAGTCAAAAGAATTTCCATGTTTCATGTCATATGTCATTTTTATTGATAGTTTTGCATACAGGACGGGCAAGGGAGAATTCCTTGATGATGTTACCTCATTATCATTGAAATTGTCTCATGAAAAAGTGGAAAACTATGGCAAACTGCTGTTACAAAGAATAGTTTATGCTTCTAATTATGATACACTTACTATATTTAGTTCTTCTTCCTTTTGACCTTGGGAGGTTTGACAAAATAATGGGACATATTTCAGAGAGAAGATGATTGATCAGAGTCATCTCCATTGATAGAGGTCTGCCTTAGATGAAGGAGGTCATGGGTTCGAACCCCAGCCAAGTCATACCAAAGACTTGTTTAAAATATGGTACTAACAGCTGCCTTGCTAGGCGCTCAGCATTAAGAGGTTTAGTGTTAGGACTGGTCAGCCTGCTGTCAGGATGATATGAATAGCTGGAACGTGATGCTACATGTTTGTGCTGGACATCACTCTAAACTGTCACACTGCTGACGTTTTAGAGATATGACTGAAAAATTGTTAAAGCTACATTAGAAATTCAAATCACACACATTCCTCCATTTATATAGTTTGACAGCTCTTTTGCTCTTCAAACAATATAGAATCATTTCAGTAGATAATGCTTATAAAAGCTAATTGTTTAAATTTTTTCTCAGTATTTTATGATCTTTTTTCATTAATTCAATTTAGAGATAAAGAACATAAATTAAAACATTTGTAATTAGTATTATATGCATTTACAGTGATAATATTTGCTTTTGATCATAAACAAGGAACATGATTGTCAGTATCGCACAGATTGTGTTCATTCCTTTGATCCTGTTAGAATTCGATTTCTACTTTCTTCTGCTGGAATACTGGACCAAATTGCATGAAAGTATACTTGACTACTGGGTTCAATTACATTAAGGTTTACTTTTCCCCTCCCCCCCCCCCCGAAAAAAAATTTTGACCTGATTATGCTAGTTGGTCATGGGAATTGAGATTGAGGCAGCATTTCTAGATTTTTGTTCAAACACATTTTAACAGAAACCACAGGTATTAGATGATGATAACATCGCAGGTAATATGGTACAAGTCACATGGGCCATGCATGCGCAATTACTCATTTTAAATGAAATTGTTTTTTTTTTTAAATCTAACACTACTTTTCTTTAACCAAAGTCTATTCAGTCCTGATTTTTGAATGATCTGCACTTTAACTGTCATCAAGAAACTTCTCAATGAAAATTATCGATCTATCCGGTGTTTTACAATGCTGGCCATGTACTAAACTTGGGTCAAAAGAAGAGGATGTTGAGTGGAATCATCACAGTATAGGGTAGTACGAATTTGTTTTTCAATATGCATAACTTTCATTGTGACATCGCAGCACCTGACATTCAGTCCGGATTGTACTGGATCACACCTTTAGGTTCATTTCATCCAAAAATGTCTACGTACATTAACATTGATTTTGCCGTACGCATCTCTTGGGGCATCTAAATAATGACCTTCCAAAGGAATATGGATGTATACAAATCCAAACGAAGTGAATACTTGCCACTTAAAGGTATGTAGAATCAGATTCTAAAAAATGACACCCATTACTGAAATAATCGGCGTTGAATGCCTCCATGACAGATGTGATTTGTACTATAGATGATGATATTATTTGAGATAATGCTCTCCATATTTTCTAATATTAAACAGAGAAAACTGCCTCAAAACTATTAATTTCCACAATATTAAGTGAAATCTTCTTTCCAGGGTAACATCAATTGCTGACAGACTGAATGTGGATTTTGCCCTCATTCACAAGGAGAGGAAGAAGGCCAACGAAGTTTCTTCCATGGTTCTGGTGGGGGATGTTAAGGACAAGGTGGCCATCTTAGTTGATGACATGTCTGACACCTGTGGTACCATGGGCCATGCTGCAGAAAAGTAAGAACGTGGTGAATTTTGCATAAGGACCCCTACTTTTGTCACATAAGGACCCCTACTTTTGTCAAGTCTACATTGTCAGTATTGTTAAACAACACAATGATTCTAGTACCTAAATTTATTTCTCACCCATATTATGATAAAGAATGTCTTAGATGATGAATTCAGTATTTCCATATGATAGCATGGTTGGTTGGTATTCTGAAATGAACCTGTTTCATTACTTCTTTCTACATTAAAAGAGACTGCTCCAGTGGCGTAGTGGTTAGAGTGTCCGCCTTGGATGCAGAAGGTCACGTGTTCGAACCCTGACTGAGTCATACCAAAGACGTTTTAAAAAATGGTACTAGCAGCTGCCTCGCTAGGCGCTCAGCATTAAGAGGTTAGTGTTAGGACTGGTCCGCCTGATGTCAGGATAATGTAATTGGGTGGGACCTCATGCTTCATGTCTGTGGCATGATGCCCCAGTGCTAGACATCACTATAAACTACCACACTGCAGACATCATAGCAATAAGACTGAAAAATTGTTAAAGCTACGTTAAAAATCCAAATCCCACACACGCATACACACATTAAAAAGATCTTGGTCTGAAGAAAAACAAAAAAAAAACAGACAACTATGATCTCTGCCCCCACACCGTAGATTTGAATGAAATATCCCTAATTCATTGTTGCTTTTGCAGGTTGCTGGAGGCTGGTGCAGCCAAGGTGTATTCCATCTGTACGCATGGCATTTTTTCAGGCCCAGCCATCTCCAGAATCAACGGTTCCATGTTTGAGGCTGTAGTGGTGACCAACACCATTCCCCAGGACGAAAATATGAAAAGTGCACCAAAAATACAGGTAACTATTACAGGGGTCAAGCTAGGCTTGAATTTTAGGGAGAAGTGACTTCCTTCTCAGTATGCATTTAACTGTTTAAGCAATATCTTATTTTCAAGTTGAAAAATCTGTTATTTGTGTTTATTATCAACCCATTTTGTACGTGTATAAAAATTATTATATTCATACCCATTGTATTCATACTTGTAGTCTTATAGGTGTGTTTGGATTGAGGTAAATGCAGTGTATTTTGGCCATATGACTTAAAAAAGCACATCAGAAACTATACATTGTAATTAATTTTAACTGATACAGATACAAGATTAGAGAGTTGTAATTGCAAGTTGGTAAAAATGCTTAATAAACTACCACTTAATTATTTTATTTTCTAAAAATTTTGTATAAAATTGCAGTCAAAAAGGTTTCTAGCATACTCTTAAACAACCCCTACAACATGCACATATAGAGTAAATGCACAAGTGACTTCAAACCATACTCTTCGTCCTGATTTCATTGTTCTCGATAAAACATTACTGTAACTATTCATAGACAACACACTGAAGATTAAAGTCAATATATAACTAAACGGGACCCTTTTTTCCCAACCGAACACATCCAAGAACACGTATTGCACCATGTGTGTGCATCTGTTTTTAGAAAGAGGGATTTTCTTAATATAACTATTCACTTTCTAGCTTCGTTACAAAAACCCATTAATA
The DNA here is from genome assembly GCA_016617855.1 of Megalonaias nervosa. Lineage (NCBI taxonomy): Eukaryota > Metazoa > Mollusca > Bivalvia > Unionida > Unionidae > Megalonaias > Megalonaias nervosa. The sequence goes on along the minus strand of JAECUM010005179.1, from coordinate 22,066 downwards.
GGACTGCATATTTATGGTTTTATTATTTGTCTACCTATTGGTAGTAATGATATGGATTGGTTAAATAGTATTTGCTTTACTACTATATACAATTTTCGTGTTTTCACGAAAATGAATTATAGTATGTCAGAAAACAACTTTGACCTTACAGCATTTTTTCTAAATTCCACAACATAGTATTGTCCTATGTTTTTGACCTACATTATTAAATATTTAGGCTAAACCTTTTGTCACATAATATTTAAACTCTGTTTTCATTAAATTATATATTTTCCTGAATCTATTTGCCCAATTATTTACGAATACAAACAATCTAATGAAGTGGTATATCATAGATGCAGCGATGTCCGCCATTACAGGTTCACTTAAGGTTTCAGACTGAGTTATTAAAGAAAATATGCAAATATGGCCGTTAATATCACCATTTTTAAAAAAGAAATAAATTAGAAAATACTCTTGACTGATTATTATTTTTTTTTTAAAATTACTATTTACATATTGATGTTTAAATTTCGAACAGAATTTTTATCATAGAACAGTAGGCCCAACTGAAATCGAGCAGTGATATCTTGCTCCGGAGAGGGTTAATGGTCAGTTAGCTTAAAACACATCTATGAATGTGCAAGAGTTTGTAGGCATAGGCTATTAGTATCAAAACCGCATAAATACATTTCGTCTTGGATTACAACACTGCCAGAACTTCCAGGCTACAGCAAGGGGGCATCTCAAAAGTAATAAGCTACAGCCAGTCATTTTATGTCTGAAAATTCAGAGGGTGAGGTCGTTTTCGCTTTCCTAACAGAAGAAGGTGAAGTTTACATTTCTCAGGTGACTTAGTCACCCACTTCGCCTGGTAGCATGACCCTTGCTTTTAACTGATTTGTGTAGTTAGTGAATGATAGGCTTAGTAGAGTCCAGCATGTTTGGGGCCATTAGGGCAAGACCTCATGATAGGAGCAAGGGCTATCTCCATTGAGACACTGTATGTGTCTGGCATTTTACATCCATTTACATCTTTATTTTTAGATCAGCTTAATTCAGAGTCATAATTACCTATTTGAGGGGGCCCTGAGTGGCTGAGTGGTCAAAAGCGCTCACCATTACGAATCATTGCCATCTCACTTCTGTCTGTGTGGGTTCGAGTCTTGGGCTCAGCCAGTGTGGGTATGTGAGAAAGCTTGCCAATGGCTTCTTGTGGGTCAGTGGTTCTTTCCTGGGTTTTCCTGGGTTCTTCCTCCACCATTTATACTGACCGCCATGTATAGCCTATCTTGTGCTGGAAAATTGTGTTAAACCTTACAACAACAGCAACAAAAACCTATTTGGGATATATGCTTTTAAAAAATTAACTTTGAGTCAGCTGTACTAATCTTGGCTGATGGACGTGCAATTATGATTTGAAGTGAAGATCTTTTCCATGGCTTGATGTACATTCGTATTATCCCCTAATGAGTTGCTAATCAACAATTCCATCTCATATCCGGTTAGTGTCAGATTATCCATTTATCAGTGTTCACATTATTTTTGCCACTCTGGAGAAGTGATGTCTATGTTAGTGTTCACAAGATTTTCACTGCTCTGGAGAAATGATGTCAGTATTATAGTGTTCACAAGATTTTCCCTGTGCTGGAGAAATGATGTCTATATGTCTTTACAAGATTTTCACTATTCTGGAGAAATGATGTCAATATTAGTGTTCACATTATTTTCGCCACTCTGGAGAAGTGATGTCTATGTTAGTGTTCACAAGATTTTCACAGTGCTGGAGAAATGATGTCTATATGTCTTCACAAGATTTTCACTACTCTGGAGAAATGATGTCAATATCAGTGTTCACAGGATTTTCACCACTCTGAAGAAGTGATGCCTGTATGATTGACATTTTATTTGTGTGATGAGAAGTTGTTTTGTATTAATGGTTTATTCTTTCTTTTTTTTTTAGTGCATGGACATTTCAATGATAATGGCAGAAGCCATCAGAAGAACACACAATGGAGAATCAGTATCCTACCTGTTCAGTCACGTCCCATTGTGATTTACTACAACTACCAATGGCAACACCTTCTGGAACTGTGACCTGTTAGAATTTTCATTCTATTTTCTCAGCCACAGCCCATTGTGATCTACTACAACTACCAATGGCAACACCTTCTGGAACTGTGACCTGTTAAAATTCTCACTCTGTTTTCTCATGATAAACACATGCCCAACTTTATGTTTGACCCAGATTTACTTGCAAATATTACATTATTAGTTTGGGTGTCAGTTTGTATTTCTACTTCCAGTAGACAGTGTATAACTTATTGCAGAAGCATTACATGAGAGAAAACGGGGTTTAAATTTTGTTTACTTTTGTTTTCAAGTGACTGGAGTAGACTCTGATCTGCTGGTGCATTTTAAGCTAGTGCATCGGAGTCTATGGTGTTGACACTGTATAAGGTTAAGATAGTTACCTTTCATCTCTCCCAAGACATGGTCTGGTAGAGGTTATTGATCATGGAAATAATTCCACTATTCAGCTAAATATATGAAGATTGTTCCCAAAATCATCTAACTTAAGCCACTTCATGCTGACACCAAATTAAAGATTTCAGGTTTGTATTTTGTTTCCACCTCATGCATTGACAGATCCCAGCAGTGTTCAGAATCAACAAACAAGGTCTGTATTTTTAAAACTTTTAGTTGTCATGAAAATGGAAGTAACATTGTCCTTTGTATACATGCAGCGTACAGGTTATAGACCATGTGCACGATATTCTTATTTTTAATGTTTTAAGATGTTTATATGAGTTCTTTTTTTTCTGGAAAATTTTTTGTTACTGTTTATGTTAATATTTCTGCAATTCAAATAGTATCCAGGTTTATATATTTTGACGTACTCTGTATCATATCCTATAGCTTGTATTGTTAAGATTACAAAAATATTATGAATTATGAAAAGAGATTGTTTTTGGCCCGAATGTTTGTGAAATTTTGTTTTATTAAGTTATACTCATTATTGTAACAAGGTCTGTTCCATTAAAAGATCCATTGTGCCCAGGGATGCAAAATGTAGAAAAAATGTTATAGCTTGGATTATATCTAGGATGTACAACTACTCGATTCTGCAGAATTTGAAAATTTGCCACAAATTATAGTATTCTTGCACTCAAGCTTGATTAAAAAATATGAATAGTTCACTAATTTCTGTAAATCTTGTCCTTTTGTTATCTTATACATGGTAATGTTTGCTGGCTCTGTCTGGAAAAGTCAGTACACTAGTTAATGACACAATTGATGAATGCCAGATTGTTATTGGTAGGCATAGATAATGTATGCATTGTGCCCCAGACATGTCTTGTGAAAATATGGAGAACCCCAAATTTTCACTGTCTTTAATATTTTGGGGAGAGATCATTCCAAAGAAAAATCTGAAAGTGTTAAGATGAAGAACAGGAAAATGAGGGGAACTGATGATGTTTTCAGTACTTTTAAACTTGCACATGTAAAGTCAGGGTTCACCCAGATTTGAGAAGTCCTTGAATTTTCATCAATGAAATGAATAGACCTTGAATTTTAATTTAACTGAAAAAGCCCTTGAGAATCTTCATTAGTCTTTGAAACTTACTTGAATTTCAATAAAGCAATATTTGCATTTGAAATGAGTGAAACTGCACAAAAAAGTCAGACATAACATTTATTTGTCACTGTTTTAATTTCTTGTGTTTTCTTCTTCGTTCTTAATTATTTGCTTCCCTTTGCTAAACTTCTAGTTTAATAAAATGTTAATTTTGATTTGTACTGGGCTGGTACACGGCCAGTAAAATTTAATACAATGGATGAAAATGTGCAACCACTCTTATTATTTAAAATAGATGGTCAAAAAACATTGATGTTGTCGGTCAAAAATTTTATAGTATTGTTTATGAGTATTCCTGATTATTCTAGGGCACTACAGTGCAGTAGAGCCTAATTCTGATATTGGATGAATTTTGTCATGTGGCCATTATAAATCAACCATAAAGGAATTTTGTTTATTGAAAGTTGGTCAGGTATGTCACCAGGAAAATATGTGTTTAACAGGGTATGTTTTACTCAGTATTCCATGGATTAGAGAGGTGAAGGATGAGTCTAAAGTGACGTGTTGCTGCTGGTGGAAGGAAACAGACATCAGCAAAATGGGGAGAGTGCACTTTAAAAGTGAGAAGCACTGTAGAAACATACCAGTGCCTGTGCTTATATTACATTATTTTGGTGTGAAGAGTGAACAATTGACTGGACCCACCCCCCAGTTGTCATTGAATGCAGATGGTTTGACTATACCCCACCCACCTATAGATACACAAGTTATATTCAACCACATATAGGTACAATGATTATACCCGTGGGAGCTTCCTCCACAAAAGTTGCACCAAATAACAATATGTCATCTTTTCTTTTCAAAGAACAATGTACTTAAATATCAAATTATTGTGGACTTTACAAACAATAACAACACATTCCTCATATAAATCTAATGAAGAAGTTGGGGAACTTTTGCATGTAATGTTTCCAGACAGATTTTATTGAACAGTTACTTAAAGATGAATGCAGCTTGCTACCATCCTTTAGTTCAAGATTGTGCTACTTTTTAAAGGTAAATAAATCTGTCATTAAGAGTCCTTGAAAATGACAGTTTTGTCTTTAAGAATGACAGTTTTGTCCGTGAAAAATCCTTGAAAATTCCTTGAATTTTTTTCCCCCAAGTTCTGTATGAACCATAAGAGTTTCTAAAGCCAATTTCCAGATGGTTTATGTGCTAAACCAATTTGCATTCCCATTATTATCTCCCCTGTCCACAAAACCAAATAAACTTACGGTATTGCTCTTCGTCCATCATCTGGTATCAACTGCTATTTTCAACTTGTCAGAAACCACCAGACATATTTCAAACTGATTTAGCATATATAGTGGCATCAAGGATTTTCAGGTTTGTACCCTTTGATCTTCCCTAAAGCCACCGAATGACTGAAAGAATCCTGTAATGAAGACTTAAACTTTTGTTCCATTGATGCTGCAAATAGGGCACTGTTAGTCTAAGCAGGAAATCATTGACTTTTCAGAAATGGCGGAGCAGAATTGGATCCGATTTAGTAGAAAGCATTCTATCACTAGGGGCTATACAATTTATGCAAATTATGTCGCTTCACACTTAAAAATCCTTTCTCAGAAAGTACACAACAGAAATTGTCCCGATTTTACGGAGAGCATACTGGCTTGAAGGACTTAAATTTTGCAAATGATGTCAACCTGCTATCAGAACATGACTATTGTTACTAAACAGAAAAATCGTCAAGAATGTTAAAAATAGCTTTAACAGAATTTGAACAATTTGAATTGGAAGTGTCATAGCTTTGGCACCTGTATATTGTGAAGTGAAAACTGCATTGTTGTCAACAGTGTATAAAGGATAACACAGGCTGTGTATTCTGTAGGGAAGACTTGTATCAAAATGGTTTATTTTTGTAGTCTGTGTTGGTTCACAACCAGTTTTTTTGTCCATGTACCATGTAATCATTAATTTTTCTGAGTAAACGAGGGTGTACGAGTCAAAATTCATGTACCTTTAGAAAATTTTGCCTGCAATATTTTTAGGATAAATATTTCCAAATTGTTGACATCATTGGCCTATGAATGCTTGCATAAAATTAGATTATTTAGAAGCTTTGTTTGTATATTTTAAGTTTTAGTCTGAGTACAAGTCTTGTACATTTACCGATTAACAGGAAAGTATATAATTTTGTGATCTGAAGGAATGGAAGACTTAATTTGCATTTTATTGAACTACATGGAGTTACAAGTAGTAACTGAAGTCATCCATTTCATTTGTAACATATTGATAAAAATCCACTTTTCTGGTAAATGTTTTATTTGATCAAGCACTATGCCAAATTTGTAAGGTAGTCCATTCCAGCGAAGGGTGAGAAAACCAGCATCTTTTTAGCATCCATATTTGCTCCTTGTACAAGAAAGAAGTGCAAAATTAAATTATCAGGGTTTAGAATGCTAACACATTTTCATTTAGTCCCTTAAACAGAAAATAGTTTGTTATAATGTAGATGTGTACACAAATCTTAAATTGTAGTTATTGCAGGAGACTAGGTCTTTCAATTTGTATTCTTCCATTTGTCCAACCCAACCTGCCTTGGCAGAAGCATAATGGAATGTTCACTTTGACATCTGTGTGCAGATCTGTCTTTAGGCACCAAAGATTAACCTCAATGTTAAAGTTTGGTATATGGTCATTTTTTTCTTCAGGTATGTTTAGCCATACAGTCATGTTACTTGGTATATGAGTTCATCTTGATGTATACAGCATCAATTTATAGCTCAGGGTCTGTCTCAACATGCAATCCATGGTCAGTTTTTTCTCAGGTACCTTTCATATACATGATCATGATAAGAGGGAGCAATGTGGGTTTTTTACTGGCTGTTTGAGAATTTGTTTTACAAGTAATAGGCTAACAACACAAAGTCCAAACTTGTTTCACCTACAGTTTTCTTAGCATCCATGGCACATTTGATTTGTGCCCATTTGATCTTTCCACTGTTGCTACAGAAAATATTCTTGTACATAATTCAAATTTATGCATGAGTTAGCCATAAGTTTTAGTTGACCAGATATTTGTTTGCTCTTGGTACATTTTTGATTTAGTGAGAACCTCTTGAATGAGAATTTGCTATTTATCTAAGGGAGGCTTGCACTATTGGCACATGTGAACATTACGGAGACATGTCACGGGCTTGCACTATTTGCACATGTGAACACTATGATGAAGATAAGTCACAGGCTTGCACTATTAGCATATGTGAACACTACAAAGAAAATTTTCAGGCTTGCACTATTGGCATATGTGAACACTGCAAAGACAAGTCACAGGCTTGCACTATTGGCATATGAGAACACTATAAAGACAAGTCACAGGCTTGAATTATTGGCATATGTTAACAACAGTGACAATTCACAAGCTTGCACTATTGGCAGTGTTAATGATCAGATAATATTTATATTGGTGTTTCTTGTTGGTATTCATGAATTTGCTACATTTCAGACCTGCTAACTCTTATGCTTTTGACATAAGTCTTATGAAAATGACCTATGGACTTGCGGAATAAAAGCACTTATTATGGTAATATGATTGTAGTAAAATCAGAATACTGGCTTGTCTGTATTTTATTAAGATCTGGGTTTCAAATTAGATTAGTGGAGTTGGTTAGGGAACCAAACTAACTTTACCATAGTACTTCAGATGCTTTAAACTGCATGTATTTTGTGATGGAAAACAGCTGCATGATCTAGCTGTTGCTTTTTTTAATGGTGTCCTGCAAGTGACATGTGAGGATGAAATTGTCAGTTAACCTCTCAAAATGTTAATAGTATAGCAGAATAAAAGGGAATATTTTGATTTTTAGGGGAAAAGTGAGGAAGGGCAACAGTTGCGTTTAGTGGACATCATGTGTTGATTTGAGTATGTCACATGGCGTGACAGATGATTGTCGTCACCACATGAAATTTTATTTAAGGATTACATCAAACTGAGAGATATCAAGAAACCACTGAGCTCTGTAGGGTTTGGAATTGCAGTTTGTGACATTGTACTGGAGGTAATTAATGTTCAAGTAAACTTTACAAACTTTTGAATTGAGCTAATGTTTTCCGTCACTGCATCAATCTTGAATCACACTTGTAGACTTTTAAATGCACGTTTTCCAGCTTGACAGTACCTGATATTATTTTAATCCGTACTGAAAACTTGTCCAACTAATGGAAACAAATCAACTGCCTTACTGAGAAGGTCATGTTAGGGTTGGCAGGTCTGCATGTTTGCACAGAAATTAATTTGAATTTCCTCCTCCTTTGTGAAAATATGAAAAAAATCTGATTTATGTAAATGACAGTACATAGTTTAAATGTTTAATATTGTATTGTAAGCAATCATCATATTTCCTTCACCTTGTGAAATCATTGAAAATCTTGTAACTGCTGCTTCTACTAAACAGAATATTGATTTGGGGATTTTGCCAGATGATTTAATGTTGAGCCTAGTTGGTACTACATGAAAATAGTGCCAATCTGATATCCATAGTTAGTACTACATGAAAATAGTGCCAATCTGATATCCGTAGTTGGTACTACACGAAAATAGTGCCAATCTGATATCCATAGTTGGTACTACATGAAAATAGTGCCAATCTGATATCCTTCCACTATGGCCATCACAATATCCATCTTTAAAATTTTGTTATTGCTGCTCCTCCAGAATGAAAAGTCATATTGCGCTGGGGTTTTCACCAGAAGACTTATAATGTCTAGTTGGTCCTGAAATGACAATACAACGGTGCCACTTCCATTATGTCAGCCACAGTGACTATCTGGAAAATCTTTTAATTCTTAACCCTTCTGCATTGATGGTTGTATCAACATGGCATTTTTGCTAAAAGACTTATGATGTCTAGTTGGTCCTAAATGAAAATGGTGCTGTTCAGACAACTATTACAGCTGCCACAATGGCCATCTCAAAAATTTTGTTATCACTGTTTCTGCAAAATGAATGGTCACTTCAACATGGTGTTTTCACTAAAGGCCTTCTTTTGATGTATGGTTCATCCAAAATGAATATGGTACTGATTTGACATCCACCATGGCTGCCACCATGACCGTCATGAAAATCTTGTAACTACTTCTACATGACTGGTCTTATTGACATTATACTTTCACCAAAAGACTTTTTACGAGGTCTGGTTGTGTCTAAATGGAAATCATGCCATACTGATATCCATTTATGGCCACTATGGCAGCAATTTAAAAAATCTTGTTATACCTTCAAAAAATAAACTTGTATCAGCAGAGGTTTTTTCAACATGTCTTGTTGGTTCTAGCTTAAAATGGCAGTGATCTGATGTCCCTCTTGAAAATCTTGGTAGTGGAGTAATGCAGTTTTTCAACACAGGATATACAGGGTGGAGGAAGAACCATGGACCCACTTGTTATTGCTACTATTAAACGGAAAGTCATTTTGCAATGGTGTTTTGATTACAAAGTTGTTTTTTGGGGGTTTTTTTTGGTGTCTAGTTGGTCCTAAATGAAAATATTGCAAACTTGCCTTCAGTATGGCCACTTGGTAGCCATATTAAAAATATTGCCTCTACTTCGAAGAAATTGTTGGTCACATCAACATGGAGTTTTCACAAATAGACTTTTTATGAGGACTAGCTGGTCATAAATGAAAATGTTGCTAATCATACATCCAGTATGGCTGCCACGATGGCCATTGTGAGAATATTGTTGTCACTACTCTTCATAATGAATGGTCATAGTGACATGGAGTTGTCTCCACAAAACTTCTAACCCTGTCTACTTAGTTCAAAATCAAGCTGGTGCCAATCTGACATCCAATATGGCCACCACTATAGCTAATTTGAAAATCTTGTTAGTGTTGAAAAATATCAGGTACCTTCAACACTCATTAGTTAAAAGGGAGAAATGGTCTTATCTTGAATTCCTTGGATCATTTTTGCTGGGGACTCTTGTTTTTGTATCACTGAAGAAGGTGCAATTTTCAAATATTCCTTTGTCAGGTGTGAGTTAAGTTTATACCACAGAATTTTTCCCATCACTATCTTTGTGTTGACTTAAATGTCATGTTGCAGAATGTACATTCATGCTATGTCTTATTAAATTTCTGTTAAAAAAATGTTCACCAGTTTTGAATGTTGCATGTAATATTCACATCTTTATTGTTTAGAATACACTGTATGTATGCAATTATACATTAGATTCAACTGCAAACAACATAGACCCTGATATGCTGTTGCATTATGCACTGCCAGCAAAGGTCTGTTGTTTTGTTCTACTGTTTACTTATAACAAACTGCATAGATCTAGATCTGGCTGAACAGTATGTAATGGCAGATCTGGGTCTATGCAGGTTGCATTTGGACCTGACTTGCAAGTGAATATATACAGTAACACGATTATGGTCTCAATATATTATGTTGATATTGTATTGATACAAATAAAGAATTTCCTTTACCCAGCTTTGTGATTTTACATTCCATTTAGCATAGCTGCTGCCAGGATGTGCATCTGTGAAAATCATGCAAAATTTGTACAGATTTATGCACTTGGAGAGCAATGATGAACGAGAACTTGCACAAGTTTAAAGTTGCACATATGATAATTTACTCTGCACAGTTTACAGTTTTTATTACACTGTTCACTTGTAAAATGCTTATCTTGACATCAGTGTTAGATATTTATTGAACAATGGCTATTTACTCCTCTTCTTTTACTCTCTCCCCCCCCCCATATTTTTGGGTGACAAGAGGGGAGTTCCTAACTTTAGATAAAATCCTAGCAGCATCTCTGATTCAGAGCACAGTTTCGTTAGGGTCACTTATTTATTCTAGACATCTGGGACAGGCAATATATACAAAAGAAAACAAAGTGAGGAACAAAGTATACACCAGGACTCTCGGTAACCGTAAATGCTAGGTGCAAAAAAAAAAATACATAATTGCATTTATACAAATACATCATTGCCTCACACATCTAGCCTCCCATCTGCTTAAACGCTGAAGAAGGGCTTTAGGAATTCTAATCTCTTTAATACAGGTGATTAATTTTTTTAATTGTTTGATTTTCAGCTTTTTGGCCCTGTCTGTACTCATGAGTTTGATTCAATTGCAAACAACAGAGATGCTGATCAGCTGTCGCATAATATAGCATATCAGGGTCTATATTCTTCTGATTATTCCTAGGAAACTGAATAGACCAAGATCTGCCAGCTCATTATGCAATGGTAGATCTGTGCCTGTGCAGTTTGCAGTTGGATCTAATTGTAAATTGAGTATATACAGTATATATATACTTGAAAATGGTTTGTTCTTTTGGGATTTAATGCCATTTCTCAGCACAAGATGGACTATCCATGGTAGCCAGTATAACTGGTGGAGGAAGCACCCAGTAAGAACCACCAACCCATTGGGAAGCTTCTGGCAAACTTTATCACATACCCACATTGGCCAAGTGTAAAACTCCGACTAGAAATTGTCATCACCTCGTATTTGTTCAGCTGACTAATGTGTTTAAGGACTTGAGAGAAGCATTTTTGATTTTAGAATCCTTACTAAACTGCACGAGAGAGAGACCTCGTTAGGAAATGTGTTGCTCACATTTGTGGACTATCGAATGTATGTCGCCCATGCCAAACTACAGCACAGAATGATAGAGAAGATAATATATAAACAAAGAGTGGAGTGGATGGTAAAACAGTACATGTACCATGGGCAGTGGGGATGCTCAGTAACTTGATAACTTAAAAATTACCCACCTCATTACTGTCAGCTTTTCAACTCTGATCAGTGTTGCTTATCTAGTCATGCCTGTCTGTCTTTCAAAGTTTGTCATGGTAACAAGACGAATCAACTGCAGAGAGAACGAATTATACAACTAGGTGTGGCATAGCACAAAATCTATTTTTTTCCCAAACATGTATTAGATGAAATAAAGTATAAGTATAGTGAGAGTTCTAGCACCTGCTGCTGGCTGTAGAGCTGCTGGATAAGTAGTTTACAATGACATTAGAGGTGCCATAGTAGGCTCATAAGCTAAATTGTGTACTGGTTGCTTTCTTATCGATGCTTTTGCATCTTGGCAAAATTTGGGTATAGCAGTTTTGGTGGTGGTTGAGTTGCATGTATTCACATCAAAGCCAACTTGTCAAAATAAAAAAGTTAACGGCAATATTGATAGTTCATGACCTTAAACTGCAAACATGCAGGCCATATTGAATAAGGACAATAGCACATGAAGCGGAAGCAAGTGCAAAAATGTGCCATTTTTTTGCATCACATTTTTGTGCCAATTATTAGAGGGCCGCATCGTACGGCCAAAGTACACTATGGGCAAGCCTTGGATCAGGAATTCGTTCTTGTTCCATTGGTTTTGTTGCTTTCATGATTCGTTCTGTTTCGACGGCCAAACAGCTTATTAAAAATTTCCAGTGAGATCTTTCATAATTTCGCTGGCAACTGCCTCTTCTGTGAGCTACAATTGGTTTTTATACACGTCCTCAATTACAACCGTGCTTGACCGTATTTCGCGTTTGAGCGCTACATACTTGTCAGTCGTTGAATAATGAGCTGTTGGCAAACTGAAATGTTGAACCACCCCAGTCTGTGTGATATCTCCAGGATCGTTGCGCACATTCGTGAGCCTGTGCATATCACCTATTCTAGAATCGGGGCCCAACTAGAAGCTTGGACAATACAACATGCATTGTCACAGTTATCATGCGGTAACGGTATCGCCACAAGTACTCCGCTCTTACAGTGATGTGAAATGTAGCGTCGGTGGCGTGTGTGTGTGTGTGTGTGTGTGTGTGTGTGTGATTTGGATTTTTAACGTAGCTTTAATAATTTTTCAGTCTTATCGCTACGAATCTGCAGTGTAGCAGTTTATAGTGATGTCTAGCACTGGGGCATCATGTTGCATACATGCAGCGTCATGTTCTGGGTAGTCACATTATCCTGACACTAAGATGACCAGTCGCTGAGCGCCAAGCGAAGAAGCTGCTAGTGCCATTTTTATAAGTTTTTGGTATGACTCGGCTGTGGTTTGAACCTGCGATCTCCTGCAGCTGAGACGGACGCTCTATCCACTTATGCCACCGGAGCGGTCATCTGTGGGGTCTGTGACTACAGGGACGTAGAGAGAGCAAATGTTCATGAAAATCCAGTGCAAAACCTGGGCGAGTACATGCGGGATGATGTATCACGGGCTCATAAACAAACAAGTTGAGACACTAACAAATTCTTTCAAAGACGTCACCAGGAATTATATCAACATCACAGTGCGCAGGTACCTCAGGGCCTAAGGTGGACATAGTTCTCAATGTGCACTTGATTATGTCACTTAACTCCACAGCAAGACTCAGTTCACCAGACAATGATATTCGGGGGGGGGGGGGGGCGGAACAATATGCATGTTCCGAACCTGAAAACACAAAGCAGCTACATAGCATATGCACGTAATTTGCAGTTTTATCTGTATTCAACGATTTCATCGGGTGTTTTTGTTTACGCCAGAGCACATTGATATCGCCGTAAGTAAAAATGAACACGGAAACGCCAAGAACAAGTTTGAGAGCGGTTTCTTTAAACTCGTGAACAATGCCGTTTTCGGTAGGACAATGGAGAACCTCGGCAAACATATCTGTATCGACCTTGTAGGTGATTGTGAACACGACAATCTTGGCATTCTTCTTCCTGACCCGGCATTTCAGTCATGCGGGATTTTTGATGGTTGAATCGTGTCTATCCACAGCAAGATAGCCAGGCTGAAGTTGGCAAAGTCAATCTGTGATAATGCATCCGTGTTGATTTGACGAAGCTTCTCACATACAAGTTTTCCAAGGACAAGATCATACCATTTTATCAGGATTGTGTCAAGATGCTCTACACAGACACCGATTTACTTCTTATGCATATCACCACTGACGATGTATATGCCGATGGTATCGAACATACCTGTAAACGAATTTGACGCGAGTGATTATGCAAAAGATCATTGAAAAGCTCGTTTGTAAGTACAATAATAAATGTGCGGGAAAGTCGATCAAAAGAGCACGTGAGACTGTACCCTAAAATGTACTCGATCATTGTCGAACTGCAGAGCGGTAAGAACATCACAAAGTTGAAAGGAGTTCGCCGGATTGTTGTCGCCAAGGATATTAACCATGATATGTATGTGGAATATCTTCGCAAACGACGCGACTTGGCACAGGAAGCAACCCAGATCCAGTCAAAGAAACACCGTTTAAGCATCTCTCTTTGCAACTGTGGTGAGTTTTTGTCTCCACTTCATTCCAAGCCATGAATATTCCCCGATAGAATCACCACTTACGCGTATGGAAACAACACGAATGTTAAACTACTAACAATTGATACGCTAGCACATTAAAGTAGATTTTGGCGGAAATGACTTTGTAATTTTTCTCACACACATGATATGCTTGGTGGCTTCGTCACTTGTGAACGCTTTGTTGCTCGTTCGCCAGCAGGCGCGAGACGGCAACGTGTTGGCTGTCCCGGATAATCAATCCGATCCGAGACCGTAAATACATCAATGGACCATATCAGGTCAGTAGTGCGATCTTGTCTGCATTCTATCTCTTGGTGCACACAGATACCAAACGAAATTATTTCCGAGTGAGTCTAATATAGTGGTTTGTGCAGCTGATTTATATGTAACGGAGACAGTCTTCTGCTGAATCTCCTCAGCAGGTTTTAACCCAGTCACACGTGTGATTTCATTATTTAGTTTATATTATAACTGATGGATATTGTGCGTCCCACTCTCGAGACCTCATGTAACAATTCATCAGTAATTCTTGCGGGTTAGATCGTTTCACAATAGCTTGGTCGCGGTGTATGCTAACATGTCCAGCGCGAACAAACACCATATATAATAAGTAAATAAAGACACTGACCTTCAAGCTATTATATATGTCCATTTGGTGTACTTTGGTCAATAGTATCATACATTTGATTTCCTCCAGTATAAATCAGATCATCGTGGGAAACGATTGATAAGCCATGTAGATTCCAGGTTGTGCAAAGGGCGTTAATCTGATAAAGCGGTAATACCGAGAGAAAAAAATTATGATAGCAAATGCTTATCCCATTGTTAAGATCTTGATGTATATCCTGCACAAATTGTAATTGTTTCAAGCCCGGAATTTAAAAAAAAAAAATGGACATTTATCCAAGATGGTTGTAATTATTTCCAAGAGCATTGTTACATGTGTTATATTTTTCAGTACGATTTCCATATCAAATTGGCCATCGAAACAAATATAAGAAAATATCCATGAACAGCATGCCTAAACATTTTTACTTTTTCCATACGTCAAACGTCCTTCTGGATTTGTAATTTATTGGTGGCATAAATTGCCTGTGACAATAGTTGATTCTCTTACTCATCTGTACTGCTGCATTTCGATACTACTTTTGCTTGAATGTTAAGATGATTTCGCAAAAGATTTATCTTGCACGTTTTCTTTCGAACCACGACACGCATTTGGAAGAACTCACTTGGCATTATGTAATCAGAGAAAGAGAGGGGGGAGGTGGTTCCCACCAGTTCCCGTTTCACTGGACAGACTGTCCATACATTTCTGGACATCCTTGGTCCACTCTGAGGCATTCTGGATGAACCCGGCCTCAATTTAATTTAAATTCTTGGCAATAAAGTACTAGCTTCTCCATTAAAATATCCTGTATTGCAGTAACAGTTTACTACGCCTTTGAATTCTGTTAGCCTCCGCGACAAGATATTTGTTTAAAGTAATTAAAAGAAATTTTCAGTCACAGTACGTGAAACTAACATATAGACATTGTTATGTATATGTAATTTAATTATTTGTTTGTTAGTTTTAAAAATTTTTTTATTCCATTACATGTTATTGTAATGATAACTTTGTCTACTTGATTTGATTTTTCTTTTAGAAATTCAGTTCAGTTTTGTTTGACCTGATAAACAACCAGTAGCATAAACACTGCATCTAGTTGCTGACCTTGATTCAGAACTAGTAAGGGTTTTTGGTAAACAACTTTATTTTATAAAAAAAATTCCAGAGTAAGAACCATTGATTTTAGCTAAGGCCATGCTGGAGTACGTGATGTTAGGCATGTAAAAAGGTTCTACGTTGTTCTGGAAGAATGACCACGAGACCCTCATACCGGAATCTGTTTTGCGTCTTAACTTACTGTATAACTGTTTTCTTCATAAGAATCAGCCAGTTGGGCTTTAAAACCTTTGACACTTAAAGGTGTTTTGTTGTGACCAGTTTGAGTTGAATTTTTATTTTATTCAATTTAAACTGATTATTTTCCTGGAATACAAGTGCTCCTAAACTGATTCTTGGATAAAGACATTTATTGAAAATTATTCGGAATTACAAACTGGAATATTATTTTCTTTGATTCAACAAAGAACTGTTGACACATTACTACAACGCTGACTATCGAAGACGTCATTCCCTTCCATCTTGAATTTCATCGGGATTTGAACTGTGATTCATTTAGGACTTTTCATTGAAAGGACTTCTATTTTTTAATTCTTGGATTAATTTTGGATTTGATTAGTAAACCGTAAGTCCTTTTTGTCATTTTTACCTTGTTTTTCTGAGGAAATAAATTATTTGTTACATTTTACAAAGCTTGTTGTTTTCACTCTTTTCTTTTTACTTTTTGTCCGAGCCTAGACACGTAACAACATGCTAGCATTCTCTCCATTGTGTATGTTTCAAGTGCAAATAACTTCATCTTATACATACCACTCTCCCAGCAACACATAATACCTACAGGGCGTTTCCATAAGGACCATATAGGTATCATTGTTGTATGTTATAATATTGGTTGCATAGCGGAAACATTTAAGTCGCAAAAACCAAAGCAGTCCTTTTGGACAATTTTCATGTTTTGTGTTCCCACGTAACAGTATTCGTTAGTGGCATATCCCACATAAGCCCCGCACCCATCCACCACCACCCGCACCCATGATGAAAAGAGAGCCCTTATAAAAATTCATATTTCATTTTTTTCTACATATGAAGCAATGTTTTACTGAAAGATAGAACATAAATTTCCCAGTCCTGATATGTCACTAATAAATTTCATTGTTTGAAAAGGGATGGACCAGTTCATCCTTTCCATTAATTTCGTTACAAATGCACGAAAAGAAACATTTATTTGTTCACGATTTCTTGTCTTTCAGATAATGTAACAGCTTTAAATTTAATTTGACTTCACTCCTGTCTTCTAAGACTTTTAATTTCTACAAAATTAAGGTCATTGCACACAATACTGCCACAAGACATACTTTGCAAGCTAAAGCAAAATAAGCATAATTAGCTTATTTTCGTACATAACAACAATATTAATGAACCATTTGGATAGGAATATCACACATGATCACAAAAAATAAAAAATAAAAATTGTACCAGTTTTAATGTATGTTTTAAGGTGGCGCTCTTCAGTTTCGTATTTTGCATAAGGTAGAGTTTTCAAGAAAAATAATTTCCCAGGTTCTTCACACTATTTCTCTCCATTATGCATGTTGCAAATGGGAACAACGTTACACCTCGCCCTCTCAGAGGTACATAATATCTATAGGGAGCCACCAAATGTAGACTGTATGATGTATCTGGCATGACAGAAGTTACATGTGACGAATCCGATTGTTGACCAATGGCAACGCACAAAGTACAATCGCGTTCCCATAATTCCTTCGGTACAATCGTGTTCGTTGCATAGGAACGGTAGATACCGAATTCATCGGTAATTTGGCTGAAAATGGGCTGCTTTGCAGGTTGCTTCAGGGGATTTCGCAAATCGGTATGTATCAAAATATATTTTAAGCATAAATATTTGTTCATTGGGTGGAGGCAAGAGAAGTTGAATGTTATTTGTAAAAATTCACACGACACAAAGTAACGTCATACGATTATCCATGGGCGATGACTTGATTAGTATTGGAGTTGTAAAAAATAATATACTTGTGGTCGCATTATCTTAAATGTCATTAAGTACGAAATGACAGATAGCATAATGATTTACAAGAAACCCAATAAAGTGATTTCAAACCAGTGTAATGGCCCGTGGCCAAATGAAGATTTATTCTTAAAAGAGGGTGAGGAAGGGATGGGGGTAGTTGGGGTTGGATTGGATGGTAAGAGTGTTGTATATTCCAGTATGTATTGGTTAGAAGAGAAGAAAGGAAATTATTTTGAAATTTGATACCTATGTTATAAATGAAATAGCGTGCCGTATAAAGTTTGTACGCTTCCACATAAACAAAGAGATGTTTTACATATTATAAAATAATAAATCAGCCACACTTTTACCTTATCATTTACAGTATGCAAGAAATCTTATTATATTAGGACTTCCAAATTTCGACATTAACTTTTTAAGATATTTTACAAAGAAAGGTACGATAGATGAAACAGTTTATAAATATACTGTATAATAGAGATATACAATCATTTTAAGATACTAGGAGGGGGCCTAGAATTAAGTTTTATAAGGCGTGGGGTGGGGTAGAATTCTTGCCACACACACACACACACGCCTTTTACACTCATTTAATCATATATTATTATTTTTATCCTTTGAGCTATCTCATCATACATTACAGAATACTTGCAATATTCAACCGAGCTTCTTTTCAATTTATTAAGATTTCGTCTACAGTCGAAATGATATATTGCAGTATAATATGCCACCTATGGCATACCGGGTGTCTTACACTTAATAGCTTACGAATCAAATGAAATATTTTTTGAAGATACGAAGGTTTTAATATATGTCATAATGAAATACTGCAAGTTATCAGTGAGAGATAAATGATATTGCCGGTGGCGATATCACTTTTATCGCCTTAGTGTCGATTTCACTTTGGAACTAAATTCATTATCTATTTAGGAAGCATATCGGTCCTTATGTATGTTATTTAGACAGGTATTTCTATATTAAGGCTATTTAATTCTCTCTCTCTCTCTCTCTCTCTCTCTCTCTCTCTCTCTCTCTCACACACACACACACACACACACACACACTAAAAAGTAGATTTTGAGTATTAATTGTTTATTTGTTTATAATCAGGTTTCCACCTGAATCGTTCAAATTGTCAGTGACTGATCTTTCATGACCTGTTGCTGTTCGATATTTGTTAAACCTGTTACACTCAAAGACAAACGGTACTTCCTAAGGAAAAGACCTCAGAACTAACTAGTTTAATAAAATTGTTTTAGTAGCGATTGTAACTCTCATCAGAATCAGACTCATGAGTGAATACGAGGGGGAAAATCAGGCATTAATTAGTGTCGATTGCAAGCTGAAATTAAGTGACAATGAAAATTTTGGTGAAGAATCTGTTAACGAAATACATTACAAGCTTAGCAACACACAAAAATCACGTATGAATGTAGAAATAAACAATAAATTGTACCCAAATTCTTCTAAGTAAACTCATGATTGTTAGAATGTATGGTGTAATGATTATACTCTCTGAAGTCTCTTGGACCGATCTGTCATATTTGTACAGTGCGCCTACCCCAGAAATGTATGTAAAATCGTTGTTCTAAAATTATTGTAAAAGTCTCGGAACTTATTTTTATTAGTGTAGTTATGCCGCTGTCAATCGCACTAAGACACTTCACTCGTGAAATATTTCATATTTCCTTATATCTACTCAGACAATGTAGATATGATATATATCAACACAGATATGATATGTATTAATTTATGTAACATATTTAAAGATCAGCACGATAAAGCTAATGAGAACTCTTTCGATAAAGTTTGAGATATATGTACTTAATAAATCTTAATTTGATACATTAAAAAGAATTATACGATTGCGAAAAATATTAACTATTTGTAGGACAGATTGAGATTTATTTTAATTAGTTGTTGTGAATGAGGACAGAATGGGAAAGCAGGAGTTCGAAAGTATGAAATAAAGGGAGACTATTCCATTAAGATCTCTGCATTTATTATTATTTTCACATATTTAGAAATTTATATGGCCAATATAACATTGTCAGAATTTTATGGATAATGATTTTAATGTTAAAATATTTTGACAAAGTTCTTTGATCATGGTATATTTGCAGTGTGGTGAGTTTAGAGCCAGACTGCGCAGAAGGTTCAGTAGCGGGAAGGTTGTTCCCCAAAGAACAAATGACGTAGGTGAGTACATTGCAGAATTATGTTGTCGTACGGTGAAAATTATAGTTGGGATTTATGAAAATGATGATTTGATGTCTAACATTGTTATTGAAACCTCTAGACTTGGATACCATAATTTGTATGCATATCCCTTAACTCTTCCCATTATTCATATATGTAAAGTTCATACATGTAAATACAAATGAATGCTTGGCTCAATAATTACTCAGTGGTCCGAGTTACATTTAAATTAAACATTCATACTTGGTTAGGGATAATATTCAAGTAGTTGCCTTTTGGTGATCTTCAGAATCATAGTGTAGCAACAAGACAAAGGCATCAACACTTTCTAATTGTATGTATGGTTCAACACAAGGTGGTTTTCAGCACTACGAAATGTGAGGAAGGCACAGGGCAAAGTTGTTGTACAGGTCTCACGATGTAGAGAATGTTCACATGTTCTTGCAAGTGTACTTGTATTGGCATTTATGATTCATTAGCATCAGGTAAAACGTACTGTCTGAATCAGACAGCTGATGAAATTACTGCTTTCGTGTACTTAGGAATCATACTGGAAACAGCATCAAGCACACAAATTGTGTATGTCCTTGAAATATAGACACAAATGCTCACATATATAAGCATTATTTTTTTTCTCAATGTAGAATTACAAATAATCCATATATATATGTGTGTGTGTGTGTGTGTGTGTGTGTGTGTGTGCAATCATAGTTATTGGCATGTTTTCATGTAATTTACCTTTAAAATTTAGACATGACCAAACAGAACTAGCAATCTTCTATCCACTTCTGTAAAACCCATCATCATTTACATTTTTACATTAAGAAACTGAATGTATTATAAATCATCTGGTCCATATGCACATTTCTTTTTTCCCAACAAGGATTCTAAGTAGGGAGAATGAGGACATGTCTGAACCTTTAAACCCTGTGCAAAAATCGGAAAATCCAAAGCTGATCCTTAAAACAAATTTGAACATTCACACGTTTCAATGGTTCAATAATATTTATGCTATGTACAAAAGTAAGTTTGCATGTTTTGTATTTGTGGATACTACACTCCTTGAGGAAATAAGATGAAATGTAGATTTTTCAGATCCATCAAGAGACATAGATTTTATCTGAATAATTGGTTAGTAAAGATAATGTGGGATATGACAATAATTCATGGAATCAAATACTTGTAATACGTATAATCGTTATCCAAATAATTGTAACTAAAGTTTCATATGTAATTTGAGCTCTGCTTCTGACCCCAACCCGTCGCTCCACATTCTGCTCAAGCCAAAAAACATCATTTCTCTATCTGAATTTGCATCTTAATGTTGTGTTCTTTTGCATAGAGTTTCTTGGTTGTTTTCCGATGTAGACAAGAAAATGCTGTAAACCGGGACTTAATAATTCTTCGATTGGGGTCAGCTATTCGAATGATGGATTGATGATGTGATTTATCAAGTTTGTATCGAATGTGGATTGAAATATACAGCTTTAGGTAGACCAATAATTGTTTTAAGCTGGTTTGGGCATAATGCAGGGTCACAGAATAAGGAATTATATATTTTTTTCCTAACAGCTGCATCTGAGAAATTACAAGAACCAATCAGTCACCCCACAGTGACTTCATCATCTTCAAGACCTGAGGGAGGTCCAGACAGAGAGGAGAGCAGGACCCCAGAGGCCCTTAATCGTGAGTAGTTAAATGGTTCATATGTTCAGTTGTAGTAATCGTAATAGGTATTTATTTGACAGAGATAAGTTTTTAATCTAATTTACCTACTTGATACTTTTAAGGTTGAATTTAAACGAACATTTATTATACATTTTCATATTTGATTAAATTTCATATGCTACACAATATTAAATTGATGAAACATTTCTCCAGATCTTGAGTTGTCAAAATTATTTAATGGGAACAAATTTTGGCGTCAACATTGTTTTTTGTGCGTTGCAGAAGTGGTTGAAGAGTTTGTGGAGTACGAGATAAAGAAAATAAAGGCATTGTGCCAGCTTGAAAGCGAGGTGATTGCAGAAGAGATGATGGCTCGAGGAGCCACCATTGCTGAGATTAGTAAGTAGAACATGTCTAATATAAATTCAAATTGTTTTGTTACAGGTTTAATTGAGTTTATTTAAGGCCATTTTCTGAGCTAATACTCCAATATAACAGATTGATATGAATCATTAGTGACTGTAATATATATATATTACGATCACCTGTTGCTTTTGTGAATGTATCCGTGAATTATTAGATTGCCGCATGATCAAGTTTCATAGATTATAATGAGTTTCTT